>SOPF01028659.1:0-90885 GCA_012979155.1 Hypericum perforatum
GAAAGAGTATAAAAGCGCAATCTTAAAGAACAAGTTGCCAAGTGATTTCACTCAACTAATGTATTGGTGCAAACTAATTTCCTTGTAACGCAGGCTTAACTTTTCTGCCCGTAAATTAAAGAATAGCAAAAAAATCAATTTCTTTAATATTAAAATTACACCCTCTTTTACATCCTCTTTTGATGAACCGTAAAAGTATGAACAGAACAAGTAAGGCAAGTGGACGATTAGGCCCACAACTCTACAAGCTCACATCATTGACTTCTTTCAGACAAGAAGTTGCTACTCTTCTAAGCGTATATATAGCAAAGGAAATGAAATTAAGAGCTAATACCAATCCATATCCCTGGGAACCAGAGATTTGTTGAAGTTCAGCGCAGAATTACCACTATAGCCAGCAAAAAAGGCTCATCCAACTGAGCAACTGCATCAACTAGAAGTGAAACCTCTTCCATCTGCGAACCCAAATCCACAAACAAACTTGCCATAAACAATTACACTAATCATATTAACAGCTATGTAACAAACCAGAAATTACTAAACCAGAAAATCACCAGAGGCGCAGCTTTCCGGATAACATCAATTGCTTCAAGCAACACCAATCTCTCCCGCTCCAGGAGCTCCTTCTCCTTCTCCCTAACCCTGTTAAACCCCGACACCAACACATCCTTCTTCTCATTCACCACACTGCCTCCGCCAATAAGCTGCTGTGAACTTTTACCCGTCGAATTAACATCACCAAACAGCTTCCCAACTTCACCATCTCCTATCACCCTCAGTTCATCAAGGGAAACAACTAAACCACTCCCACCAGAACCAAGCACATTTGCTGCCTCCTCCCTCAACAGCGCGGCATTACCACCACGCTTAGCGTTAGCAACAAAGACGGGAATCCTAACAGCTCCCTCGATCACAGAAGCCTCGCCTTCAGGAGGAGAGTAGATAATGAAATCCGCGCCTTCAAAATTGGAAGCAGTGAGGGCTGCGTTCGGGGTCCCGACGTTTCTCCCAACCAAGGGCAGAACAACCGACTGGGGCTTCGATTCCATCATCATGTTCCTCGCAACTATACTAGGAAGCCCTGCGCAAAATCCTAAACACAATTATATCTCATTTTCGACCAAAAATTAAAAGAAAAATTACATTTAAAAAAAATACTCGCCTTGGTCAGAGAGGACGACGCCGCTCGCTTTGACGGCGGAGGCGATGTCCACGCGCTCCCCTATGAGGAAGTAAGCACGGTCGCCGACGACCGACTTGACCAAGCACGCGGCCTCGTAGAGGCGCTTTCCGCTGACATCAGCGCCACCGTGGAGCACGACGATGCCGACGGACGAGGAAACGGCGCGGTCGAGGAGGTCGAGGGAGTCAGCGCCGGGGACGACGTCGTCGGGGTGGAGGAGGAGGAGGAGGCCGGGGACCCTGACCTCGGGGCGCTTGTAACCGCCGGGGAAGAGCGTGCGGGGAGGTTGCTGAGGCGACGGGGTCAAGGCGGCGGAGGAGGCGCCACCGCCGTTGGAGCGGGGTATGGGGAAGCGGTTGGGGAGGCGACGGTTGGGGAGAGGGAGGGGAAAGGAAGGGAAGAGGGCAGAGGGATGGGACACGTGGAGGGCGAGAGAGGGTAACATTGGAGCTACTTCTACTCTCCCCTAGTGGTGTTGATATGTGTGGAGTTTCTGCGTTTTGCTATCTGATCTGATGTCCTTACTTTTTATTTTTTCTTATTATCTGTTTCCCTCCAAAATCAAATTATCTGTAAAACGTTTTTGTCAAACGTGACATTGAGGTGTCTTGAAGGAAAATTTCAAAAAAATCATTAAAAAGTTTATATCCTCTCTTTCTCCTCCTCTTCTACCTCCATCATCTCCTTCTCCTCCTCCTGTTTAAGTTATGGCATGAAATCGGTGGAAGCTAGCGGATGCAAACAATCTTGTGAACGCAAAGGTTGGCGGAAACTAGGCTCCTTTGTGCACGCAAGGGGGTCAAAAGCTTGGACTGGTGTGTACTAGTCTGTTGCTAGTTGCTAGGCTCTCTCGGTTGACTTTTTCGGTTTAGTTTTGACTCTTGGTTTGAACTCCTAACTCGACTTGGATAGATTTTATTGGAACCCAAGTGTTGTCTATTTATATAAAGACATGTTACTACCTAGGATTGTGTATGGTTTTGTGACTCGTATCTATCAATAAAAATTCTCTTTTCTCACTATTGACGTGGGCATTAAGTTCAACCAAAACACGAAGAACCATAAGCCATGAACACACATTTAATTACAGCCAAAACATTTAATTGATTAATTCAACCAACAGCACTAACGCCAATATCGTTGAGGCTTCGTGACCACGGAGAAGTGAATAGAGAAGGAAGTGAATCAGGTTTGTCTCATTCAAGGTCAGGAAGTGGATCGTGGTGTAAGTTTGATTTTAGAGTTTATTTAGTTGTTGTTGGGTTGAAATGTTTAATTGGAAGCTGTGGGGGTTGGAGAATTCCAGGAAGGTTAGAGGAGGAAGCAGAGAGGAGGAGGGCTTTCTACGTAAATAAATAAATTTTGGAATTTTTTTGAAATTTGCCTTCAAGACACCTCAATGCCACGTGTAATAAAAACGGGACTGTTTTAGTGACATGGCAGTCCACCTAAGTTCGGGGGTCTTGGCAAAAAATCGTAAGTTGATAATTTTTCTAATAATTTGGACCTGAGTAATGATTTTTAAATTACATAATCCTCTCACTCGAAGTCAAAGGATATAAAATTGTACTTTTTCTCTTTAGAATTACGGTTCAGTCCAGATCCTTACGGATCTTTTCGACAAGACTCGACCCAAAATTGAACCAGACCTACCCACCCTTTTTTTTTTAACCAGACCCGATATTCTTTGGTTTCTGACATAAAACCGGATTTAGGACCCGATATTGTCCTAAACCCTAGTGGAAAGTGTTGAGGAAATGAAGTGAATCCTCCTCTATTCAACGGACCCATCAGCCAACTTTCCTCTCATACTTTGCCAAACCATGGGAAGGGGAAGAAAGCCTCGCCCGGTACTATTATTTCTCTCCTTTTATTTGTTTTGTTTTTTCTAGTCTGTCTTCAACAAATAACCTGGATTTTTTTTTCCTTCTGTTCTTTATGCGAGGGTTTGAATGCTGAAAATTTTAGCTTTAGAATGTTATTTGTTCTTTCTCCTCTGCTTAGCTTTTGCATGCTTAACATTGTATCCCGGAGCAATGCTAGGTCTTTTAATGAGTTTTTTTTTTTTTTTGCAGGCGGCTCAGGTCGTGGAGGACGGAACCCCGGAGATCGTTAGTGGCGAGAACAAGGACGGGAATGTCCCGCTACCCGAAACCGCGGCCGAGCAGGTTAGCCAGCTACCTGGGGCCACTTCGATTGTCAGTGGCTCGAAGAAGTCTGAAAGGAAGTATCTTAGCGGCACGAGGCGGTCCCAGCGCCTTCAGAGCCCGGCTGCAGTGGCCAATCCAACACCTGTTAGCTTGGACGTGGATCAGGACATCACTATTGTCGAGGGCGAGAAGGAGGAGGAGAGCCAGCATGTCACTCAACCCGAAATCCCTGACGAGCAGGGTAACGAGCTAACTGGGGCCGCTCCGACTGTCGATGGCGCGAAGAAGTCGGAAAGCAAGCATCTTGGAAGCAAGAGGTGGCTACAACGCCTTCAGAGCCCGGTTGCAGTTGCCACTCCGCCACCTGGTAGGTTGGACGCGGAACGATTGATCCAGGACATGACGGTTGTTGGGGGTGAGGAGGAAGGCGGCAAGGAGCTGCTCCAACAGGGAAATGTCACTTACGAGATGATGCTGAAGGAGAGATGTGATTACATGGAACTAATGCTGCAAGAACACAAGATGATCTTAGAGGGATTAACTACTCATAAGGTTTTATTGCTTGTAGGAGTATGTTTGTTTATTATTGTATTTTTTCCTTCTCTTTTAACTATTTGGGTTCCTTGCCAGGGGACAAAGAGGAATTTCTCTGGTGAAATCACTTTTGATGGAGAGCTGTCTTACAAGAATCTCTACTTTGAGTCGCAGAAAAAGGTTGTAATGAAAATTCTTTGCTTTTAAGTACAATGAGATAAGGCAATCCAGTCCTTTGCTTATGAATAGAGTGCTTGGTTATTATCTTCGACAGGTGGCAGCATTGATGGAGGAAAACCAACAGCTGATTAGGAAGTTAGAGAAAGCTCATGGTCAAATTGAAGTCGTATGCTCCTCTCTCTCTCTCTCTCTCTCTCTCTCTCTCTCTCTCTCTCTCTCTTTTACATTTGAATCCATCTGTTTATTGCATTTGAGATCTTACTTCATTTGACATAGTTATGCTGATCATAATGACATGGTTAAGTTGTTTGTTCTTTTTTTTTAACATAAGTACCAGTCACATGACCTGCTATTTCATTCTTAACCTCGCATGCTAAAATTGAAATTTAAACAGTTCAGATCCTTGTATAGCGACTAGGATACTGACTTAATGTTGTTTGACATTTGTTGATGTCATTTAATCGTTATTGACATGTCTATTTGTTGTGAAACAAACGTATGGGTACATTCTGTAGTTTCTTGTTGGTGATTTGTGATAATTAGATCAGTACGAGTCCCACAGCCACACCAAACGACAATTTGTGTTGCATGATTTAGTACTTTATGAAATGTTTGCACCTTGAATATTCACTAAAGGGAAGTGTACTCTTGGTAAATTTTCTTTTTACAGTTCCTGTCTTCCATCAATTTGATGTGGCCTGTTGTCTTGTTTTTTACGGTAACTCACATGCTTCAGCTCGAGTTGCCATTGACGTGGTGTACTTTCACATGAAAAATTGTTAAACCGTCTATATTAGTCTATATTAGTCAGAATTCAACATGGAAGGATATTTTACCTTATGATATTTTCAAGCAAGTATTCTTAACACGTTGACCTTGCTTGACATCAGTCTCTGCGTATTATCCATGAAAAAGTAGGCATCTGAAAAAACTGTTGTTTCAGGTCTTTTTTGCATGATATTTTTGTAAGTTATCGAAATGTGCGAGTATGGTGTCCAATATCATGTTGCTTTTGTAGAATGAGCTTCAATTCAAAGGTTGTCTTCATATTGTACCATTGTGTTAGGATGTGGTGCATCTAACTTGTGTTTTGTCTTTTCCTTAGTATGAGAAGTTGACCCATGCAATATTGATCTCAAAAGCAAACACCAAGGACATGGATCTGAGTGTTAATGAAGCAGCTCGCAGTCCATACATTTCTCAAGACATCGGAAATGGCAAGAATGCCAAGCGGAAGAAAGAAGCCAATGATAACTGATGGACGTAGTTTACTGTTTACCTTGCTAGGCATGTCATTACTAGTTTCAACAATGATATGCATTATGTTTTAGTGTAGAAAGGCAAGACTTGCCCCTTGGGTATTATTATCTAACTGATAGAACTGCAACCAAGTAATGAAGATTCTATCCTAACCTTTTGTTTCTTTAGCACTCATTTCTGTTGAAACAATTAGCTGCTATGTTTAATTTCATTGGCAAATATGGAGAAGCAACTACCAACTCTGGCAAGAGACTTGCATATTCTTAACCAAAGTCTTGAGTTCGACATAAAAAAAATCTAATCTCACTATCATGAACAGTGGAAATCAAGCACATCTACAGAGAAGCAAACTATAGTGACGATTGGATGGCGAGGAAAGAAATGTAATGGAAAGGATAGCCAAAAACAAAATGTTGGAATCGTTGCGATGGCTAAAATTTTTTAGCTTCTTCATTTCAAGTGCAAGTACACGAAATTGTTTTCCAGGGCATATGAGATTACAGCAAAAGACAACATATCTGAATGCTGAAAAACAGATCTTGATGTCTATGATAATTCCTATTGATGTCCTTGTTCTTAGTCAAACTGCTCATCAAGGGATGCAGCGAGCCTTGCGATACCGGACTCGGATGTCTGCTGCTCTTCTTTTTCTTCACCATCATCGTCGTCCTGCATCAGCTGCGATGATGGAGAACCGAAGTCCAAGCAGATTCCCTGCAGAACTTCTTCATAAGAAGCTGAAATGTCTTGGGAGGCGGCTTGGTGGTACTCTACTAGCTGGTGGAGGCACTGATTCTCCCGTACCAGATTGGCATTCTCCGTTGCTAATCTAGACTTCTCGGCGAGCAAGAACTCCATTTGAAGCCTCATCTGTTGTTCAAAACAAATACAAGTGAGAAATCTTTCCAGAATATGCATCCCGACATGAAGTACTACTGCAGATTTGCATTAACATGCATTTACCAGATCATCTTCCTCTGGTCTGATCCCTTTCGAAAACCCGTCTCGAAGCCTCCTGTTCTCCTCTTCAAGCAGAACACATCGTTCTTGCATGAAGGACAAATCGGATCGGACCGACTTCATCTCTCTTGCAAGGGAAGCTGCTTTGATCGCCAGAGAGACTGCCATCTACAATGCACGAAAGAGAAATATCCCACTTGTGTAAACAAGATAAACTTGTGGCAGAAGTTTGAGACAACCCAAAAAAGCTAAAGAAAAGGGTTACCAACATTTTTTGCTTTCTTTAGCTTCGTGTTCTTAGAGATCTCCTCCGCTCCTTCCACCAGATCATCTACCTCGCCTGGTTCAAACTTTCGTTTGAGGCCTTTCTGCTCCTCATCACTGTCGTTTTCTCGAGCTTCCAAATCCTTCTCTTGTACAGCCTCCGAGTTGTTGGTTTTGCTTTGGAGCATCTCGCTCAACGTGGGTGGCTCGGCTAGAGACCTAGCTCCCTTTTGAAACAGAGGCAAAACCCTATTACGCATCACTAGGAGCTATATTGAACCTCAAAGAAATAATCGAGCAAACAAACGAAGATTCGGAAACCATACTGCAATTACATTACCTGAAGAGCATTTCCCAAGTTGCTGGAAAGCTCAGAGAGCGTCTGGGAAACAGAATCAAACCCTCTAAGCAAAAGTAATGAGTCCTCCTTCATCCTCTTAGCTCTCTCAGATCTTCCTACACTCTGCAAGTAATTCAAAGTAAGATAGACACACGAAGCTATGAAGTAGAAACAGCGGAAAAGCAATGAACTCGAAAGCATACCGAACTCGGGTCAATAAGACTGAGCTGATCTTGCCCGGAAGATGGAAGTCTCTGGTGCTGGTTGTTCTCGAGAAGCACGTCGGCCCTGTTTCGGAGCGAGCTCCAGAACCGCTTATCGGAGTCCGAGCTGAACAAGAGAGGAGAAGAGGAAGATCCTGGAGGAGGAGGAGAAGGAGAGGCCATTGAGCCTTTGGGATTCCGAACCTGAATTAAAAACAATTAAAAAGAAGCAGCGGTTAACTCATTTACGCTAATTTGGAGGAAGCGAAAAACCCAATTGAGAAGAAGAAGGGGAACTCACTTTGGCGAGGTGGGAAGGAGAAGGTGAATCCACCGACGCGGCCATTAGAGAGAGAGAGTGGGAGAAATTTGCAACGGCTAGTTTTGATGAAGGAAGCGATGTTAACGTTGAAATTTAAAAGGAGAAGCAAAGGAACTGGGGATCCGGTTTTTGGGTACCCCGTCCACGTAGGATTAATTTAAAGTCCAACTTGTTAAAACAACGACAACTAAACTCACTTCACTTCACTTCGGTGGTAAGATTAAAAAAAAATACGAATTCAAATTCAACCTACTAATAATTATTTATTTATGAAAACATATGAACAGATATAACGTCAATCTACTAATAATTATGAAAACATGTGACTTGTATAAATGAACTTCGGGATTATAACATCGAAATACTTGTAATAAATTAAAAATATACAACCCCAATTGATATAGTTGAAAAATGTAAAATCTCAATTGTCATTCATATTAATAAGACGTGTACTTAATGACAGGGCCCATTATTCGACTCAATAAGGACGTGTACTTAATGAATTGTAGGTGGTTATTAATATTGTTTTTTGTCTACTTGACTAACTTTTAACTTTTATAAATATTAATACCATAATTGAGAAACCAAAAAAATATAGATTTTTAGGGGTATAATTATGACAAGGCTAATAGTATAGGGAATTACTCAATAAATAGGTTGTGAGTATTATTATTATCATTAATAAAGTAGGTTGTGAATATTATTATCATTAATAAACTGTACTTAAAAAAACATAAAAAATGGTATGAATGATGAGTCAAAATTGTACTCTAGAGTCTCTACAAATCGTTTTCCCAAGCCTATCGTTGGATATTATGATGAAATTTCTAACTTGTTGGATAACTTAAAAACTTATGTTTCATGTGATATGAGATAATAGTACATAACTCAACGAGAAAGATTGTTTTGGTAAACAAATAAATTTTCAATTCGTAAAAATTTCATATATATTCATCCTGGAATTTTCTGAACACAATTATTAGTATCATTTAAAATCTATTTGATTTCAAATAAAATTTTTGAATAAAAATATGAACTTGTTTTGGGAATATAAAACTTTACATTCTCACTTTGTGCATAGAAAGAATAATGTTGGAATATGAGGTATTTGGAAACAAAAATAGTGGTAAAATTACGAGGACGATGAGATTTATTCAAAATTTAATATGTTTTAAATAGAAATAAATAGACTTCAAAAATGGAGATTTTCATAATAAGAAGGTATTTTCTTCGCTAGAAGTTATTTTTAAAAATATTTTAATAGTTATGCTTTTAAAAATTAGTTTGTGTGAACAATTTTTTATTTGATTATGGGTGAGGTCGGTCTTGGCCTTTGACACTTCTTTTGGGTGAGGTCGGCCTCGGCCTCTGACGTCTCTCTTGGGTGAGATCGGCCTTAGCCTCTAACACCCCCCTTGGGTGAGGTCGGTCTTGGCCTTTGACACCTCTCTTGGGTGAGGTCGGCCTCGGCCTTTGACACCTCTCTTGAGTGAAGTAAGAGAGGTCTAAATGAACTCCCTTCTATGACAAGCCAAATATCCATATTAGCCACTCCGAGAGGATAAAGTACTTCGGGGAGTCACTTTCTTTAAACATATATATTCGTCTTTTTGCCTTCCTCCGCCCACAAGCATTTTCCTTTTTTGCCTTCCTCCACTCACAAGCATTTTCCCTTTTTGCCTTCCTCCACTCACAAGCATTTTCCCTTTTTGCCTTCCTTTAGTCACACCAATGAAACCCCCCACTACAAGGAGGCAAAGTATCCACTTTGGTCACTCAAGGAAGGAAAAACTCTTCATGAAGTCACTAACCCAATGAAAAGCACTTCCAATAGTCACTAACCCAATGGAAAGTACTTCCAACAATCACCAACCCAATGAAAAGTACTTCCAATAGTCACCAACCTAATGAAAAGTGCTTCCAATAGTCACCCACCTAAGGACAACATTATTTTGTCTTCTAACAGATTATAATAAAATAACAACACTACAATCTTTTAATAGAAATCGAGCATCAATGGAGCATAAAAAATGGTCACCGACGTAATCTCTAGTTTATGATGAACTTTATTTGATAATATACGTGACTAATATGTATTTTTTTTAATTGATAATACATGGGAGACGTGGTAACCATCGCTCTTTTTCTTGTTCTAATTCACTCTATTTTGAACAATGACAAAGTGATTCAAAAATGAACTTTAGGATTATTCTTTGCCATTTTCTGAGTCAAACTTTAAGGTTTTTTACTTTGTAGACTTGCTCCTTTCTTTTTTTAAGTTGGCTCTTTATCTTGAGAGTGCCTCTGTAAAAATTCTTCCAACTCTCCTCAAATCTTTTCACATACCCAAAATTTGATTAGAGCAAGTTTACCCTCATTTTAATGAAAGTCGGGTCTAATGATGACGGTCATGTCTATCTGCGCTGCTTAGACCTGCCTCTGCAATTTAAGGACTTGACTATCAACCCATGACGCTAACTAAAACTTGCTTGTTGCTCTGGACAATTTTCCTGAAAGGGGTTTTTTTAAAAAAATTTGCCAAAAAGGGATCCTCGGAAAATCAATTTTTTGTCTGGAGTTGGTACAAAATTGTATTTTTTATGCGATTTTGGATTGCACAAAATTGTATTTTTTACTGCGATTTTGTACCAAAACCTTTTTACAATTTTGTACCAAAATTTGGCGCTCCCAGGAATCGAACCCCCGTCCTCCTCCCAATCGCGCTTCTTAACCAACTGAGCTACAAAGCCACTTCAACTAGTTTTGTTAAGCATTTTTATTTATCGTTTGTTTTCGGTTAAATCTGGAAAAAAAATTTGGCGCTCCCAGGAATCGAACCCCCGTCCGTATCACCTCGCGCTTCTTAACCAACTGAGCTACAAGGTCACCTCTATTAGCAATGTTAAGCATTTTTGTTTATCGTTTGTTTTCTTCGAGACCAAAAATGCTTGACCCTTGGCAGGCCCAATTGTCCAAAACGCCAGTTTTTTGGACAATTTTTTTTACCGATCCCGCATAGAAAAACACGATTTTGGACAAAATTATTTTTTTTTACTAATCCCGCATAGAAAAATGCGATTTTGGACAAAATTAATTTTTTTTACCAATCCCGCATAGAAAAATGCAATTTTGGACAAAATTAATTTTTGACCAATTCCGCATAGAAAAACACAATTTTGGACAAAATTAATTTTTTTTACCAATCTCGCATATAAAAACGCGATTTTGGACAAAAAAATTTTTTTACCAATCCCGCATAGAAAAATACAATTTTGGACAAAATTAATTATTTTTTACCAATCCCGCATAGAAAAATGCAATTTTGGACTTAATACACCCTAACCGACAGTTCCCAGAATCGAAACTCGTACCTCCCATATTATTCCTTTAACGCTTCGTAGCCATTAAGTATGCATTAAGTATTGATAGACTTGACTACCAACCCATGATACCAACTCTAACTTGCTTGTTGCTCTACTATGTTATGATTATGCATTAACTATTCATAGACTTGACTACCAACCCATGATGACAACTTTAACTTGCTTGTTGCTCTACTATGTTATGAGTATGCATTAACTATTCATATTCTTTTGAAGCCATAAACAAAATTAAATCGACTATTCTTTAATTCCTATTTCATATTGACATAAAAATACAAATAAAATGGTTTTTGTAAATTATATTGGTGCCTTATGTAGAATGACATAAAAATAATTTGGAATGATTTGGGCAAAATTAGAAGATATAAAAACTATATTTTCATAGAGGAGTATAAAGCTTTTTGTTCCTATTTTCTTGTAGGAGTGTATAATTATTTTTTTTCTTATTTTTTGTCATTTTTTGGCACAATAATTTGAATAACAATAATTTGTAATTATTTTTTGTGACTCCAGTTCCTCTTGTTGCTATTGGTCTCGACGATGTTGCTCCTTTTGTTTCGCGTATCTATTTGTTTAGAGATCAAGCTAGTACTTGGATGGTATGGTTGAGGGTCTTCTGCGAAATTGAGTTTGCTTTGTCTAATTCGCTGAATTGCATTCCTTTCATGGGAGAATTGGATCACAACTCATTTGCTGTTTCTTCTTCTTCTCTGCATTTTTCGTGAATGTATGTTTTGTTACTCGAAAAAAATTAATTGTTCTTTTCTTTATTTTGGTTAGTACAAGATTTCATTGCTACATGAGGTGTTAACAAAAAGTAGAAGATCTTACGAGTCTCCGTTTTGTGGGTTTGAGTGTAATTGAGCTTCCTTCTCGAATTCGCTTAATTGAGTTCCTGTCTCATTTGAGTGAGATTGTTTGTAAATCCATAAAATAAGTTGACACTTGCTCAATGAGAGGGAACTACTGGACTTGGAAAATTATATATCTATCTACGCAGTTTTGTTGTTTGCTAAGTATAAACTATACAAAGAAGTAATTGGTGGATTTACAATCTAGCAATCTTAAGAACTGACAAAAAAGTCTCTCTTCTAACGGAATTGCCTGGAGCATTTGTTTTTCCCTTGACAAGTCTTTTGATCTACTAATGACTGATTATTTGGTGTTCTACTTTTGAGAACGATCATTCAATATTGTGAATTTGATAATACTTTTCTAATAATATTTTGTTTATGTTTCTTGAAATTCATGAGGATCAAATCGCCAAAAAACTACTCAATATAAACAAAGTTCATACATTCCAATTTTTTAAAACAACTATGTTAAAATACTTTTGAACATATAAAACAATATTATTTTGACGTGTCTATTTAATGAATGGAGGTTGGTATTACTTATACTTGTTATTTCCTTTCTATCTTACTTGGTTTAAATGTGTTTTAAATCCTACTTTCAGCTTTCTTCTTTCTCCAAAATTATTTCCCTCTAAAGAAGTTATAACAAGTCTTTATACTTTGGTTCGATTTTAAAAATTATATTTTTCCTTTTCTGGATTCAGAATGTTTTTTTTTGTCAACTCAAAGCTATACTAGAGACTAGAGTCGCATATTCCAGTCGTATATTCTCAGGTTTCATTCACGAAGTGATTCGCCTGATGATGTGTGCTCTAACCTTAGACTCAGAATTTGAATTTTTTTAATAGAATCAAAGTCTTTTGTAATCAAAGACTAATTTTTAATAATTTCCTAGAGTAATTTTTTATGGTTAAAAATTATATTTTCAATGAAATTATCATGTTTTTTCGTGGAGTACAAACACAATAAGACAATTGAGTCGAATATCTATTTAGAAGTAACTCTGATAGTGATATTTTTCTTTGCAAAAAATGAATTCACATGTTTAATAAGAAATTCAAATTTCTTATTATTTAAAAGAATTCTATTAATTATTACTTAATTTAGGAGTATCTTCGATGGAGTGAAAAAAATTAAAAATATGCAACGAAAAAAAAGAAAAATTAGGCTAAGGCCCCCTGTACTTTGGGATTCAACTATTTTAGTCCCTACTGTTTCAAAAATATTCTTTCAGTCCCTACTATACAAAATAACATAGATGTTTAATCCCTAGCGGATCAACCACTGATGTCATCAGTCAACATAAATTTATTTAAGACCATTATATCCTTCTTTTAAACCTAACCTTACCTGACTCGACCGACCCAATCGACCCAACCAAACTCAAACCCTAAACCCAACCAATCTTAGACTCGATCCGACCCAATTGACCCAACCAAACTCAAACCAATCTCTCATCAAGATTCTCACTTTTTCGGTAAAGGGTTGACCCTTTTTTGTTTTCGGTAAAGCGTTGTTGGAAAAGAGCGTGGTAATGTGCTCGCCGAGAGAAAAATATTTTGCGTTGAAGTTCTTTCTCATCCCTGCGTCTCCGAAAGAAGGATTCCAAGTTTCGGCTTCATCTGGAATCCCCCAGTTCCCATAAACCCCAAGTTTCACCCCACACCAAAATCCATCCCTTTCTTCTCTTCCCATTTTTTCAACTAATTTAACCTTTATCTTTAAACCACCTAATTCAAATTAATCATTGCCGTTAAGTTACCATACTTAGCTCGACGGAAGCTAAAATTGGAGGGAAAAAGAAAAAAGTATATAACATAATAAGGATCGTGCGGGTGGGAGGGTGGAGGTTATATGCATAGATCTGGAATGACGATGGCCTGAAACGTGTTCAAGTTCTGTATGGCCCTTCGCGGGCTGGGCTCGATAATGATCCTATTGGTCTTCGGCATTGTCGGTGTCACCTATTACGCCGTCGTTTTGACCAACTACAACCCTGCCTTGTACTTTGGTGGACTCAATTCCCTCATCGTGTTCGCCATCTTAATCCCTTGGAAGAGGTTTGTGGTGGCGAAGAAGAAGAAGAACCCGGAGGGGTTGGGTCCGGTGGAATGCAAGTGCCGGGAGAAGATCGACGATGGGAGAAAGTGTTTGTGCATGGCCTATGAGAGCTTGAAGGCCTCGCAAGAGGATTTTTTCAGAAACCGGACAGATCGGAAGGAAGAAAAGGGGGGATGGGCGAGGAGAAGGAGGAGACTGAGGTCAGGGAAGAGGTTGGGGATTCAAATGGATTGGAGGACGGACTCGAGGGCCGAGTTGAGACGGGTGAGTCCGACGATGAAGAGGAAGAGAGCTAAGTTACTTGAGCAGGCTCGAAACAGCGTGCCTGAGTTTGGTTGGGTCGAAGGTTTGAGTTTGGTTGGGTCGGTTGGGTCAGTTGGGTCAGTTGGATCGGTTGGGTCAGGTCGAATCAGGTTGGGTTAGGTTTAAAATAAGTGTATAATGGTCTTTAAAAAATTTATGTTGACTGATGACATCAACGGTTGACCCGCAAGGGACTAAACGTCTATGTTATTTTGCATAGTAGGGATTGAAAGAGTAGTTTTGAAACAGTAGGGATTAAAACAGTTGAATCTCCAAAGTACAAGGATCTTAACCTAATTTTCCAAAAAAAAAAAAACAACACAACCGTTTCCCAAATAAAAGAAGAGGACAAAAATGCGGGGCGAAACCTTATATCAGATAAATTGATAACTAAACTACTGGCTCTCACTTCTCACACAATCAAACTCTAATGGCTGCCCTTCTAGCTCCACCATCTTCTCTCCTCTTCTCCTCTCTACCATCCAAACTCCCTCCACATTCCCTCTTCTCGTCTCCGGTTCTCTCTGTCTCTTCGTCGTCGCCTTCGTCCCGTCTCTCGTCTTCGTTCTCCGTATCCTCCTCTCTTTCCAAGCAGTCTACATGGTCATCATCAAAGCGCGCCTCTGCTTTGGTAGTCAGGGCTAGTGCGGGGAAGAAGAAGGTCCTAATAGTGAACACCAACAGTGGCGGCCATGCGGTTATCGGGTTTTACTTCGCAAAGGAGCTTCTTGGTTCAGGCCATGAGGCAACCATCTTGACCGTTGGCGAGGAGGGCTCTGATAAGATGAAGAAGCCACCTTTTAGCAGATTCTCTGTGAGTGTTCTAGGTAGATGTTCCTTGTTGGATGTAATTTGTATTGCTTGTTTTGTATTTCTCGGTCTGACTTAGACTTTCGATATTGAGAAGGAAATTGTTGGTGCTGGAGGGAAGACAGTTTGGGGCGACCCAGCAGACATAGGGAAGGTGCTTGAAGGTGCTGAGTTTGATGTGGTGTTAGATAACAATGGCAAGGACCTCGACGCCGTGAGGTCGGAACTTTTTTTTTAATCTGATCTTGTTTCCTGGCAGGTGTAACTATCGGTGTAAAAATTTACAATGTGATAGGCCTGACCCACGGATCATTAGACTAATCTGCAGAATGTCTACTAACTAGGACGATCATCTTTATCATTCATCTGCAGACCTGTAGCAGAATGGGCAAAAAGTATTGGAGTGAAGCAGTTCCTTTTCATCAGTAGTGCTGGAATCTACAAGCCCACAGATGAACCTCCTCATGTGGAAGGGGTTAGTTGTGTGCTTCTTGTATTGTTGCTTCAACATTCAAGCACAACTGGCACCGGATCGAACCATAGTTCGTCGTTTAACAAATGAAGTCACTTTCCTGCTGCAGGATGCAGTTAAGGGAGATGCTGGCCATGTTATAGTGGAGAAGTACATGTCAGAAACATTCAGCAATTGGACATCATTCAGGCCACAATACATGATTGGCTCTGGCAACAACAAAGATTGCGAGGAGTGGTTTTTCGATCGTAAGCTTGTCTCCCCGAGATCAAATCGCATAATGCAGTTTGTATCAGTTGATAGATGTTGACCTGTTATAAACAGGAATTGTGAGGAACAGGCCGGTGCTCATTCCAGGTTCCGGAATGCAGCTGACGAACATATCCCACGTTAGGGACTTATCCTCGATGCTTACTCAAGCTGTGGAGAACCCAGAAGCTGCAAGCGGCAACATATTTAACTGTGTTAGTGATCGTGCCGTGACTCTAGATGGAATGGCCAGGCTGTGTGCTCAAGCTGCTGGTGTACCTGTTGAGATTGTGCACTATGATCCAAAAGCTGTTGGAGTTGATGCAAAGAAGGCTTTCCCTTTCCGCAATATGGTAATAAGTTCCACCCTTCCTACATCAGTCTCATGTTGCAACTCCGTGAAATGGCCGTCGTTGCTGCAACGTTCTTGCTACGCCCTGGATCGATTCCAACTGACATTGTTAATGCCATGTGCAGCACTTCTATGCAGAACCAAGAGCAGCCAAAGATATCCTGGGATGGCGTTCATCAACGAACCTTCCCGAGGACTTGAAAGAGAGGTTTGAAGAGTATGTCAAGATTGGCAGGGACAAGAAGCCAATACAGTTTGAGTTGGATGACAAAATACTAGCAGCCCTCAAAGTTCCAGTGGCCGCATGATCCGGCATGATACATGATTTTCCGATACTTCCCTAATTTTCTCGTTGTTAAGACTACGAATCTGTCATTGACTTCCCTCCACAAGGAGATCAGACGACAGTGTGAAACATTTTTCCTTCTTATGCCCTATTCTAGTACAGCAGTCAAATGCTGTTCGCGGAACATATAAGTCCATATCTTTGTAAGATTATGTCAAATAAACTCAACTTACCCTCTTGAGCAGGAAACATAATGACAGCAGAATCCGGTGAACAAGGCAAATAAGCCAAACTACAACAATTAAAGCTCCAGGTTCGGGTACTATGGCAGAAATAACAGAAGTAACATAATGATCAATCCGTGCAAGATCCCAAGCGTCTCACAGTATAAATGCAAACAAGCCTCAGACTGAATGCTAAAGCAGTAGTGATTAAACAAGATGTTGTTCAGAAATGTATAATGCGAAGGAACATTACACAAATGCTGCTACATAACCTAGGAATGACAGGAGACTCAATTATGGTCATCTATGCGCCCCAGCTTACACAATAACAAGATGCCGAAGCAGCAGCTTGCAAAAGAAACTCTAGTCTTCATGTTTTATCCCCAGCCCCTCAAGTTTCAAATCCAATTCATCCTCATCCTCTTTCTCATCGGCCTCCTCGTCAAAATCTTCACCTTCTGGATCATTCTCATCTAAAGGTCCAAGGACATCAGACAAGTTCTTAAATATATCTTGTACCTCGTCTACTCCTTCATCTGAGATGAAATTGCCATTGATATTAAGCAGCTTAAACCCAGGCTTGTTGACAACAGAATACGCTAAGCTTCTTGCTCCAGCCCTTCTGATGGCATTTGTGGACAGATCAACTTCAATCAATTGGCCATGACCAGAATCTATTGCCTTCGCGATTACAATAGCACCTTCATCTTTCAGTTCATTCTCGGCAAGGTTCAGTTTTTTCAGAAATTGTTTTGATGCAATACAAGCTGCCAAAGAAGCAGCACCTTTGGCAGTAATGTCATTACCAGCCATTTCCAAAACTTCTAGGGAAGGGGCACTCTGTATCAGAGCATTGCCAAGTGCTTCCACACCCTCATCCTCCAAGTTCAGGTAACTAAGATAAATCTCAGTAAGATCTGCAAAAGCAGATATAGCTTTGCTTAGAGCGAGTCCAGCTGTTACACCAAACATGTTATCCCTTAGATCAAGTTTCTTCAGATGGGTACAAGCTCCCAGGGCTTCAGCCAGAGCAACACCACCATCCGAAGCCACCCTTGTCGAAGAACAGCGAAAATCTTCTAGCAAACTCGAGGACCTCACAATTTCAGAAATTGCAAAAGCGCCTTCATCTCCAGTCATATTATTGTGAAACTGAAGAACCCTAAGTTTCTCAGTTGAAGGAATTAATTCACAAACTGCACGCGCAGCTTCCTCGGAGATACCATCATTTATCAAATAAAGCTCCTCCAAGTTATTCTGAGATTTGAGGAGCGAACCAAAAGCCCTGACCCCCTTTTCACCCAACGCATTGTTGGAAAGGTTTAGGTACCTCAAGTTACTACCTTCAAGAGCAGTAGAAAAAATCTCCATCACTTCAAGAGCTTCAGCCTCGGGTCTCCCCGCAACGAAGTCAGACAAGTCCACTTCTTTCAACTGATCCTTGATCGACAACAGAACAGTCCGTGCAACACCGGCAGCGTCCAATCCAAAGCTTCTATTGCTAAAGCACAACTTGGTGTACGAATTCCCCGGCTCTTTCAGGGGTTTCAGTAGCTCCTCAGCCTCCTCACCACTAATAAAATCCCGTCGACCACCGGATATGTCAAACGTAGTTGCCACTCCAGCCTCATCTTTCTCAATCTTAATCATTTCTCCGTCCTCCTCCTTTGCTCTAGGCCCTCTCTTGAGAACTTCCAGCATGAGCCTACTGGACTCCTTGGCGTAGACCTGCACAGCAGAACTCCCATCGACATCCGGCTCTTTCTCGTGCTGCTGATTCGCCACAGCAAAAGCCAACCCTTCGACTCTCTTAGCGTCGTCCTCGGCCTCCTCTTTGGTCAACAGGCCATACTTCCTAGAGATGATAGACGGGGTGGTGAAATTCTTCGTCATCCGCTCCACGAGCATCAGCCGGGTCCCCTGGCTAGGGGGCCACAATTTGACGGACACAGGGCGCTGTCGGAAATCCGGGTTCGCAGAATCCATGCTGCGATAAACCTGCACGAAACGGATTGGAATGTTCTTATAAATAATTCACAAATCTCGACAAAACCCACATTATTCAATAAATCAACAATTTTGAGTTCGATTAAATATAAAAGGAATTAGGGGAAAGAGCAAGTACCTTCGATTGAAGCGGTAGCCAAGGAAACCCTAATTATTTTTTTTCTTTTCTTTTCTTTTTAGGTTTTAAAGGGGAGAAAATGGAAACCCTAGGCCTAGGTGCGGTGAAAAATTAAGATAAAGTAACGGTGGGATTTAAGGAAGAGGGGAAAATTGGGAGCGGGAGATTTCTAAGTTTGAAATCGATGACGTGGCAGTGAAGAAACCGGAAGTGGCGGCGCGTGGATTTTTGGAGAAGGAAGAAAACGGAAAAGGAATAGGAAGAGGCTGGGGGAGAGGCGAAGGCGGAATTGGAGGGAAATACCTGAGGAGGTTCGAAAGCATTTCATTCTTACTCCTCTGGGCTTCCATGGGCTTCGGCCCTTTCACTCTTGGGCTTCTCCTTTCTTTTGCATGGGGATGACAATTTGACATATTTGATCTTATTTTTAAAAAAATTAACAAAATGGAAATAGATTTATAGGGTATTCGTATGATATTTTGTATTGAGCAGATAATAATGTTATGCTTATTCATACTTCAGTAAAATTTAAATGATAGAAAAATGAATGATTAGGTTTTGCTATAAAATTGTCGTTTTTCAAGGTGACGGGAAGCGACGTCGTGTTGGCAGTTGGTAGCAATTAGGAAATATTTTGTTGCGGTTGCTGATCAGTGATGAAAAGGGAACGATAAGATATAGATATCTGGTAAAGGGGAGGTCTCCAACATTTTTTTTTTTTGGTGAAAGAGGTCTCCAACATTAATCTGCAACGGTGAGCTACCCCACTTTTTAATCCATTGCAATTATATGATATCGTCAAATTTCTCATAAATTCATTAGGAAAAAAAATTATGCCAACTTATATTATAGGAACAAAACTTTTAATTAACTACTTAAAGGACATAGTTCAAAGTCAAGTTCCAAATCGTTTTCTTCGTCAAAATCTTATTTCAGGTCAAAAATTATCAAATATGTTCATCTTCCAACACCAATTTGAATTTATTACAAATCTATTTTATTTTGACAGCATTAATATTCGGTCACTCGGTCAGCATAACCATGTTTGGCATAATTTGGAGGACGACGTCACTTAGATCGTTAACTCTAATACGGTAATATCCCGTTCAATATATAGTTTTAGAGTACACAAGAATAAGGAAAAAACACAATTAAACAATTATATTAGTGCATTCGCTCACATCACTACATTAGCTAAATAGGATGGATTACAAAATTAGAATTATTTATTCAAGTAAATTGGCCAGCTTTTTTGTCAATCTATGACTAGAGCATCCTTCGGGAAATGTACGACTAAACTGATACGTGACCGACACAAATTTGCAATATTCTATGAATTAGAGATTTTGTATTTGTTTGGACTGGACAATAATTATCTTTGCTGTCATCGGATCAAACCGACATTTTCTCAACAAAAATAAAAATAAAAATAAAACCGACAGACTGGCAGGCTGGCATAATTGGCGGACGTGGCCCGCTAGGTGTGGCGCTCACGCGGTGACGTTGACCTTCCAACTAGTCGTATGATCGTATCCCGGTTTATTATGTTATGTTATGTTAGTAGGACCAACTTGGAAAATATGATCTCAAATTCGAAGATATGGTACCAAATGGGACCATTAGAAATGAGTCGAGCGAGCTTATGTTACTAACCAAGATAGATGATGGAGAAGACTAAATCAGTGATAAATTGGAGTAAGCCGTTACGGATCTTCTTACTATTTTGATTAATTTCGACCAGTTCTTGTCGGATAATAAAATATAAATTAGATGGTTTGTGGGGAGCTTTAATGCTCGACCTTGGAGCTGGATATCAAAACCATTGGCGAAGGTTATTCAACACTATGACACCTTTTGATGGCGTTTTATGAAGGAAGTGCAAGTAATTCGTACATTTTTTTTGGGAGAACCTTAGACATCCCATTAATAGAATGAGCAACATCATTCAAATAGTCTGGATCGTTGAAATGGAAATGAAAATGTGTGTTTTAATCATACAGTTATGATTCAATAAAAAAAATACAAGGAGTATTTTGGTATTTCACCTCGTATCAACAACGATACAACTTTGTGATATACAATGATATTTCAATGTCATATTCTAAGTATAAATTTTCAATGATCCAAGATGCAATATACAATAATAAAACCTACTTTAAATATCAAATTTAATAATACAACATACAACATAATGAAATAGAGTTTAAATATAAATTTTTAATTGTCCAACACCTAACATACAATAGGGGCAACACATTTTAAATATAATTTTTAATTATTCAATATACGATATACAATAATACAACATGTGACGTATATTAATATATCATGTATAAAAGATTATGTAGCCTAATGATTCAAAGACTGGAATGATTTTATGGTTGTTGATTTGATGGTTGTTGAGTGTTAAATTCTAGCAAGGTTTAATCATTAGAATAAAAAATTGGTAATATCATGCTACATACACTAGAAGTTTGGCGTCAAACAATGGTGGAGTGCATAAAAAAGAGATGTGCGAAGGAAAAGACATTATGTAAACATATAATAAAATTTCGTAAGATATATGAAAATTGGGTAGTTAAATGTATTCACTTGAATGAAATTTAGCCCGAATTATTTAATAGTTTTACATAAGTGCATTGAGTGGTTTTGTGTTAAGTTTGAAATTAGGAGAAAATTTGTGTTGTTAGACTAGTTGAATTGAGATGGAATGGAAATGTTATGCCTGAAAAAGAAACCGTAAAAAGTTAAAGATCAGTCAACCTAGTACCGAGTTGAAAAAACAAATAAGATTTGTTTTGCCAATAAGCACGAAAGAAATTGAGAAGTTTAGACTTTATTCCATTACCCACCAACTTGCAACCCTCGTAAAGTAATGGTGAGAATTCAGTAATTGGTGATCTTGATTATAATGATTGCTTGTAGAACAGCACTACCGACACAGTATT
Source organism: Hypericum perforatum (assembly GCA_012979155.1). Taxonomy (NCBI): domain Eukaryota; kingdom Viridiplantae; phylum Streptophyta; class Magnoliopsida; order Malpighiales; family Hypericaceae; genus Hypericum; species Hypericum perforatum. Next base: position 21,464 of record SOPF01028659.1, read on the forward strand.
TGGCCTTCCCTTTCTTTGAGAAGCTTTATGTCCTTGGATTACTTTTTGCCATGCCTCATTTGTTGTGTTTTTTTTTTTTTGACACATTTGGTATGATACTCAAACTCTATTCAGATATTTTTTTGTGAGTATTGATTCAAATTTAGACCAAGTAACTAACATTTGGTGAGTAAAATGGCAACGAATCTTACCTCCTTTATAAAAAGTCCGAGTTTCAAACTTCATCCCTTGCGAATAGGGAAAAACCTTACTTGGGAGGGGAATAAAGCGCAAAACCATCTAAAACCCGAAAGTTTAAGTTCAATATGCTAAACTTAAAATTCACCAAAACAAAATTTACATCAAGTAGAATTTTGAGTATCCAAAAACTTAGATATTCAAAATCGCCGGTCTAGTTGCCATTGTTCCGAGAATAAGAGAGCTCTCAGGCGAGATACTAAAATCTCATAATACTCAATTATCAATAAACCCAAACAATACACGAGGAGCAAGGAGGAAAGATGTTGATCGCGATATGCCAATGGAGAGGAGGTTTCATGGCCGCCGCTGACAGGTCCCTATCGTATTCTGGCATTAATGTGCACTCCTTTGACGTTTATTAGAGCATCAAGTACTTCTTCCTAACAATCGTCAGACACTTATCATCGTCTCGTCTCACAAGGACATGCAACAAATGATTGACTTCCATCGAGGTTTCGGTGATGATGACGACGATAATAGCCTTTGGATCGACAGAGGTTCCCACGACATTAGCGATGGAGTTCGCCGCCACGATGTTGGCCATCTGGGATTAGGAAATTAGAAAATTAGATAATTGGGGATGATTGAGGGTTTAGGATTTTAGATGAATTTGAAAATTTTAGGAAATCAAAGGTTAAGAATTCAGAATGAGGGAAAGAAAGAAGGGCATTTAAGTGAGAGCTTAAATTTGTGTGTGAGAGAGAGAGAGAGGGGAGGAGGAGGAGGAGGAAGAAGAAGTGGAAGAAACAAATGTTTTTTTCTGAAAAATTATAAATAAATTAAGCAATTTATTGATAATTTATCTACCGCTATATCAACATCGAGTAATTCAAATCACTATTACATGGAAGTCCACATAGGCGTGTAAACAACGTCGTTTGTCAAAAAAAAGGCAAATTAGACTTGAGTAAATCTAAGTGAGAAAATTTTGAATAAATTTGATTTTTTTAATCATTTTTAAACTATAGTAATCCATGTGAAAATCAGGATAATACATCGTACTCACGTAGAATTTTTTTTTTTGTGTGTGCTTAAACACTTTTAAAATTAAAAAGTAGTGTACACCAAATTTATTAAACTATAAAGTAAGAGACAGTGGCATCCTTTCACCATTCCAATTTCCATGCCAAGATAAGCACCTTTTTTTTTTGGTCGAAAGGAGGGCAAAGCCCTTATATATTAAAAGTAAACGGCCACATACAATCCTACATAGTGCAAGGCTCCCTCTCGGCCTCTTGTGAGGTTGCGACCGCCGGCCTCATTAAACCCCTACCACAGAAAACCCGATGGGAAAAAAGCTGTGGAAGGGGAAGAGTACCTCGGGAGGTAAGGACCTCCCTTGACGTTTGGTCTATCGCATAATGTTGCCTTGCACCGTCAGAGCCCATATCCCTCACCATTCTAGGGACGGCAGCATCACTAATATCTCTAGAAAGTAAACCTACTATGCCAGTCGGCGGTGTGTCCAGTGAGTAGTTTCCGACAGGTAAAGAAAAGGCAAAGTTGGCCAACCAGTCAGCGCAACTATTCGCTTCCCTATAGACATGCTGAAGTCTGACTTCCCATTGCCTACCTAACATCTCCTTAATATCCAAGACAAGTGGCGAGCACTTCGGAGATCGTTGTCCATTACGCTGGAGTAGTTCCGTGACAACTTGGGAATCCACCTCAAGTTGTAACTGTTTAATATTGCGTCCCCAAGCCATTTCTAACCCATAGTGGACCGCCCACAATTCCGCCTCGACACTCGAACATCTACCGAGTTTTGCTGCAAATCCTTGGATCCACGTGCCCGAGTTATCTCTGATTAGACCTCCTGCTGTTGATTATGTAATCGATCGTCGGTATGCACCATCAGTGTTGAGTGTTAGCCATGTCCCTGTCGGAGCTTCCCATCCGATTAGCCTAGTGCAACGACGCGGTAGCTGTCGCATTTGCGCCGCTGCTTGCAATGTCGTAGATAACTCATCGATCCTATTGGACAGAAAAACAGATGCATTAGTGGGTCTTTTCCTCCCTTCTTTCCATACGTCAGCATTTCTCCATAACCAGATATAGTGAACTGTGACAAAGAAAATGTTAGCCCAAGCACTATTAGACATGGTATTTGAGTTAAGCCAGCTTATGAGATCAAGGGAGAAGAAATTTGAAATGTTTTGCTTCCCTGTTCGCAGTAAGGAGATCCAGCATGACTTAATCTTCGAACAATCTCTTATGGCATGGAGCACGGTCTCTTCCGCATTTTGGCAACACGGACAGCTAGAGTCCTGGGTCATATGTCTATTCTTCCGCACCACATTGGTGAGCAATTTTCCATGCCCAGCGAGCCATAAGGTCTTCTTCATCCTTTGTGGACCGGGCCATTTCCAAATTTGTTTCCATATAGTAGATTCCTCCATTGCTTCTTGTTCCCGAATCAAGCAATATGCAGACCGGGTAGTGAAATCTCCATTATGGGACAGCCTCCATGCAATAACATCTTGTCCTCGTTCCTCCCGTGGCGGTGGGTACCCAGCAATAGAAAGTAGGACAGACGGATGTAGGTATTCTTCAAACATTGACCAATTCCATTCGCCAGAACTCCTGGTGGCATCCTTGACTGTCCACCCAAGGATGTCCTCGGGAATCTCCTTGATGGCCAGTTCACGTAATGGTCCGGTTTTAGGTAACCAGCAGTCCGTCCAAAACCGGATGGATCTTCCATTTCTCGCGGACCACTGTACTCCTTGACACATGGTTGGCCAGATTGACACGATGGCTTTCCACAGTGGGGAATTGGATGGTTTGCATGTGATAGACAGCGGGGGTGCCGTAGATCGGATGTTTCGCATATACTTGCCCCACATAACTTGAACCCACAAATCCTCCTTATTCGTAATTAAGCTCCATGCCAACTTCATGAGCAGTGCCTGGTTCTGGTCCCTCAATCGCTTAAATCCGAATCCTCCTGTTTCTTTTGGACTGCAAATCACATCCCAAGAAACTAGGTGTGGTTTACGCGCGGTCCTAGATGATCCCCAAATGAAGGCTCTTTGCAGTTTCTCAATATCATCGCAGAGTCCCATTGGTAGTTTCGCCGATTGCATGGAAAATATTGGTAGGGCAGAGATAACTGCTTGTGCTAAGGTTGTCCTGCCTGCAAAGGTGAGCTTCTCTGTGCACCATCCTCCTAGCCGAGAGTGTACTCTGTCAAGGATGTAATTATATGTCTCCTTGGTAACCCTCCCGTGGAGAAGTGGCATGCCCAAGTATCGACCGAGATTCTTAGTTAAAGACACTCCGAGTCCACTTGCTAACGATTTTGCAAGGGAGGGGGAGACATTCTTCGATACAAAGACTCTCGTCTTAGCTTTGCTCACACGCTGACCTGAAACATCACAAAAAGAAGTAAGTACCTCATTAATCACCTCGACTTGTTGCTGGGATGCCTCCGCAAATAGCAGGAGGTCATCCGCAAAAAACAAATGTGATAGTTTCGGGCAATGTTGTCCGATCTTGATGGGTTTCCATCTACCCGCAGTGATACTCCTTTGTATGAGATGTGCTAACCGTTCAAGGCAAAGTACAAAAACATAGGGGGACAAAGGATCGCCTTGGCGAATCCCCCGAGATGGTCGAAAAGACTCGGTTTTCTCCCCATTCCATATGAGTTGCATAGAAACCGAGGAAATACATCGCAATACCAGATCAACTATAGTAGAAGGGATATTAAGTAAGGTTAGAGTCTCCCTGACGAATGACCAACGGATGCGGTCGTATGCTTTCTCGAGATCCACCTTGATGGCCATAAGTCGTTTTCCATGTTGACGCGCCCTCATCGTGTGGATAACCTCCTGAGCTACGAGGATATTTCCGGTGATGTGGCGGCCCGGAACGAAACTACTTTGGTGACAGCCTACCCACTCGGCCATGTTTCCTTGAAACCTTGATGCTAGTATCTTCGTGATCACCTTCAAAGAGACGTTACAAAGACTGATCGGTCGGAAATCCATTGGCTTTTGTGGTTGCTCCACTTTAGGGATCAGAATTAGCGCAACTTGATTAACCACTTCAGGGTGTATGTTCCCTGCGAAGATGCCTTGAACAAAAGCAATTGTGGTCTTCTTGACCACCGCCCAATTCGTTTGATAGAAAGCTGCATAAAGAACCCATCTTTATAAAACAAATCAACAGAAAATAAAAGAAAATTGACAAGACAAACGATTAGTGACACTCTCTTGGGTCGTCGAGAATTTAGCCCATGGTCCTAATTCCTAAACTAATCGCTATATAAAACAAATCAAGAAAATACATAAAGAACCCATCTCCCTCTCTCCCTCTCTCTCCCTCCAAAACCGGAAAGAATGTGAAAAAGCAAAGGACGGAACATGGCAGAAAGAGGAGGTAACTAGTTGCCGAAATAAGCTCTCAGTCCAACATTGTGAGTCCTCTTCTTGGCTTAGCCCTTTCTGGGTAATTAAGTTGGGTTGCTTTCACTTGCAAAGAAGCAATCTTTGACTTCGCACATTGTCTTTTTCTTTCTTTTGGCTTGGTGTTTGTTTTTTTGTCTCCCCCAAAGTGGGAATTTCGTGCTTTATTCTTTTCTTCACAACTTGTATTTGGGTAACTTTGACTCTTTGGGTAGTATGGTTGCGGAATTGTGAGAAAGATGCTGACTTTGGTGGAGGGTTTTGGCTAGATAATTCAGAAGTTCGTTGAGATCTAACTTGTGATTGACTTGATTCTACTGGAGTGGACCTTTAGTGGCTCAGCCGGAGATAACCTAGGAACACTACCGATTCTGACAGGCTGGCACAGAGATTGCATTCTTATGCTGTTTATGGAGGACTAGCCTCCGAAATCGAGGGCACGCTGGCTAATGTACCAAAACAGAGTAGTTTTCGCCTAGTTTCACCTTGGAGTTTCCTTTCGGTTTGCATACTTTTGTTTCTTCGTTTTGATGGAGGATGCTTGGGGGTTTGTGATGATTAGATTTAGTCATCGTCTTTGTTTTTTTGGGATTATTATTAGTAATTTGATATCTTGGAAGTTTGAATAGGACCCTTTTAGTTTTGAGACGAACATTATTAGTTGCAGTTTTATAGTGGTAGGAAACGATATTTCGTTGGTAGTAGGATGCTTTAGGGCCTTTATAAAGAGGACTTATAGTTTTTCAGTTGATTTGATAATTATAATTGGTGTTTCCCTACATGTCTCGTCTTTCCCACAACTCTCTCTCGAGTTAACAGAAGAAGACGCTATCGTTCTTGTTCAACACGTCATCATCTGCTGCATCAATATGTTCCCCAGTACTATTTGTACTTAATCCAGTCTTAGTATGAATATATAAGTGCCTAGCCACTCTCCATTCACACATAAAGAAAAATAGTAGTTTTCATATTCATTCTTGCTCTTAATTGGACACTAGATATTTTAACGAGAGTTCACTATTAAGGGTAAAAGACTGAACCCAGGCCAATCATGCGAACTGTTCTTCTTTGTATCAGCTCTACAGTCAGACTTCAATGCTTGATACATGTCTGCTTTTGTCATATAATTGATATCCCCGTGCAGTGTTCAAGGAAAGAAGAAATTTTTTTACATGATATTTGCATACAAACTGCGTCATTGTGATTCTTCAACTTTAAATTGAACTGTCTGTTCATTTGCATAACCAAAATGTTGCTACATTGTGATACTTTTTTTTGGGTTTAGTGCCCTGCTCCTTAGCTTTATGAATACAACTGTTCTTCACATCTTATCCGGCAACCTTTTTGTTGGATAGTTCTAAAATATCTATTTTTCTTGCTCTAGGGACCCTGCTGCAGTTTAAAGATGGGGACTCTAGCTCAAACAGGCTGTGAAAACTCGGAACAAGTATACCTTTCTCTAGGACTTAAGCGCTCAAGCAAAGGAGCACTAAGGACTCCGCGTGTGCTGGCCCTTCTTTCTTCTCTTCTTGAGAAGTCTGTTCAAACAAATGAGAAAAAACTGGAAAAGCTTGAGATTGATGATAAAATTACAGTATTTCATGGTCTGAGCATACCCTCTCTTAGCATTGGCCAGTATGTTGATCGAATCTTCAAGTACTCTTGCTGCAGCCCATCCTGCTTTATCATTGCGCAAATTTACATGGACAGATTTCTGCTGAGTACTGATGTTCAGTTGACCTCTCTTAACGTTCACCGACTTCTGATTACAAGTGTCATGTTAGCAGCAAAGTTTATTGATGATGCGTGAGTTACCAGTCTCCAACATTTTAATCTCCTAACCCTGTTAACCGAATAGAAGCTCCCTGCCTATTGGTTTAGCTTCTTAGTATTTGCAATATTCTTGATTTTGCAGATTCTTCAACAACGCATACTACGCAAGAGTGGGAGGAGTAAGCACGGCTGAGTTGAACAGGTTGGAGATGAAGTTTTTGTTTAGTATAGACTTCAAACTACAGGTGAACCTAAACACATTCGAGAGATATTGCGCTCAGCTGGATAAAGAGGTCTATGATGGTTTTCAAATTGAAAGACCAATTCAAGCCTGTAGGATAAAAGAAAGCTGGTTGAACAAAGAGGATTCAACCAATTGCACTCGGAGAATCTCAAGATGAAGAAAAGGAAACCATCTGATTGTGTCAAATTCAAATCCATCCTGCATTCCTTCAGATAGGGTCATTGTAACTTTGCTCATTGAATTCATAGTTCGTAGGCACGTTAGTATCTTCCATGATCGCTTGCATTGTTTCATACGTGCAGCTGGAAATCTTGTGTGATATAATGATTATTTTGCAGTGGCCTCGTTAGTTCTTTCCACGCCTGTTAAATTGTATCAATATCGTGGTCAGAGCAGTTCTTTGTACATGGTGCAACCTTGTGGTCGCTTTTGTTTTTAAAGCTGAGACTCATTGACTCGTGTTGTATCTTTTGCACTTCACTTCGTCACCATATATGCTGCTGCAGAAAGATAGAAGCTTTCAACCGAAAAAGAAGAGTGATTTCTTTTACTCAACCCTTTTCTTGAGCACTTTCCCTCTTCGAGGTTCTAACAGATTCTAGAGATCATTCTAAAGATTATGAATATCTATAGGACTGGCAAATGCCGAGGTCAGCACGCAAAAATCCATATAAGAAAGATACATATAAAAGAAATTGAATATAAAAAGATTAGCCTCAAATTATCGCTGACATAGCCAAATCTAGTGTACAAAATATCTGCTGCTAAAAGCAATATTTCCTACCCTTTAAAAAAAGAATTTATAACAGGCAGAACATCTACATGGTCTAGTCAGATTCTGTGGACCAGATATACATTCTCAGAAGCCATTCCTACTGTTATCACTCCTCGGCTGGTTTGGAGCACGCTTTTGTGAAGTAACTGCGGATCTCTGGCAATATACGCGGGATGAAATAAGGATACCTGCAGAATCTTCTAATCAGATTCCTGAACATTATTGATTCATGATGATTTAATCCAGTTCTAGAATTTCAGGTTGGAACTTTTCATTATTGTCTTACCATGGCTCTGCAATTAATTCACCAGCTTTCTCGAGTACGAATAATACGCACGCTTCCCTCAAAGATGCTGCATTAAAGCCATCCGCCATCTCGTAGATGAGTAAAATGTTGTCTGTGGACATCACCTGCAAATTCATACTGATTAGCCAAATGTTTTGCCAGGACAGTAGAACTGTGAATTGCGAAGTTGTCTACCTTAGCTATCGTATACTCGCAATGGCGCTTCAGCCCTTCCAGAAGGTATTGGTCAGCTGCTATAAGTAATTCTTGTGCTATATCCATGTTTACATCTACTGATCCTGTGTATATGTACCTGGAACCAACCGTACAGAACCAGTCTAGCATGAGAACGCATATAATATATGAATTTCCATAACACTATCTCTCATGCTTTCAAACATGGGTCATACGAGCATATGGGTCATGTGCTCTTTGAAACAATTAACTCTGATACCATATATGAATTACCATATCCTAAACTTTACGGTTGTGAGTAGGTTGATTTTCTCACTTTATAAACCAACTCATTCCATTTACAACATACGATATGGGACACTATCCAACAAAAATTAGCGGGTAATAACAAGCAAAATGGTGGAATTTCGAACCTCATCATTAATTCGAAAACCTGCCATCTGATGTTTGGGATCTCAACATTTTTAGCATCCCTCTCCTGCAAAATTATATAAAGTCTTTAGATGAGGAAAGAAAGCCGCGTATTGTAAACCATGTGTGATGCTTACTCTGTATCCACCATCAAACATTGCACGGAAGGCATCTGAAGAAGCAAGTAAACAGGCTTTGTGCGCATAAAACTGTTTACCTGATAAGAAGATAAATATGATATTTAGTACTATTAGCTTGCCAAAGAGCTGCCTTATGAGAAGAAAAGAGTTGGGATGAGAAGATTTGCAATCAAGTGAGAGTTGAGAGAGAAATATATTACCTTCTACCAGGAATGTAACATCTGATAATGCAGGATTGTTCACACATTTCTCACCCAGATATAACTGTGGCAGTGAAATTAGAGCAATAAAAGTTAGTTTTCTTACACCTAACTTAGATCCTTTTGCAGTGGAGGTAACATGAAGCAGGATATATAAAGCAGAACAACATTATTTTCATGTCCAACTTCTAATCAGAAGAGATACCTGTATGGTTGGAGATGGCGGAGCTGCAACAACAGGAGAGACCAATTTGACTTTGGTTGCCAAGTTGAACAAACCATATGATGAATCTCTGTGCTGCATTAGGCTTCCAGATTCCAGAAGATCCAACAACAACTCCAGGCCTGTCAAAGAAGAGCACATGATAAAAGTGATGATATGAACAAGCTTGGTAGCTAAGAAAGCATGGATTCCAGATAAGAAAAGTTTCAATTGCCAAGACACATAAAACGTGAGTTGTACCATTGTTATCCAGAAATATAGTTTTCCGATCATCGGGAGCACATAGATGTGCTAAAGACAGAGCTATAGTTCTTTGAACCGCCTTCTCGGAGACACGCATCAGGTATAGCAGATGATTCAAAACCTGCAGTCAAAAAGCATAAAAAGATTCTGGTTAAGGCCATAATTCCAACAGAAAGAAAGAAAATGAAGTAGAATGGAAGAAATCATCAATTACATGGAAGAGACTTACTCCTCCTCTAATTTTCTCTTCCAATCTTTTCAATATCCGACCTACACAATCTTTCGTAGCCTGTAAGCAGAAAGAATGAAATCAGTTAAGGCAGCAGTAGCGAACAGAACACAAGAAATAATGGCCCCCCGTCCAATAAAAAAAATATCACATGATGATGATTAATCATACTTGAGCCCTGAATATTCCGTCCTGAAGTTTTTGGAAGCCGCCAACCTTGATGAAATCGGCAACATTATCCTGCGAGATGAATACAAATACAAATTATAATCCCGTCGATCCACCAGTGCCAAGAAAACTCAAATGCATGGATAACATACCTCATTATCCACCAGACCATATAATGTAAAAGTAGCATTATGTTGCAGAAACTCGTTTTTCGATTCAAGAAGCTTGAGAAGAGGCACCATACCACCAGCATAGGCAATCCCAGCTTGGTTGCTCGTCTCCTGATAGTAAACATTAAAACCAACAAAATCAAAATCAAAATCAAAATGGTTCCAATGTAACTTGTGACAGAAACATTCTCATAAACATTGAACATCAAATTTCAGTAATGAGATTGGATGCAAGAAATCTAATCTGTCAGCAATGTACTTGCACCTCAAGCTTATGTCAGTAACAACAAGCTTAATTATGCATAGATGACAAGTCAAAAGGCAACGGGGAGTACCTGTGCCAGTCTTCCTAGGGCAAACGCTGCCATTTCACTAAGTTGGGAATCCTGAGAACCGAGCATATCAATCAATGGATGAACAGCTCCTCTCTGAACAATCTGGACCTGCCATGTATCATCCTTGTCACTTTTAGCTCAAATAAACAACTTGGGCAAGTGCAAAGTTCTAGAAACAAGCAAACTTCTATCTACCTTGCAATCTGTATCAGCTGCAGCAAATTGGCCCAATAGTAAAGCTGATTCTCGTTGGCTCTCAGAGCACGCGGAACTAACAAATTTTACAGCCAGAGAAAATGAGATTTACCATTTTGTATCAATAATCAGGAAAACAAAACTAATGTTGACATAGCTTGGTCATTAGCATCTTGAGATTACCTTAGCAATCTAATTATCGGTTGTAAAACTCCGGCTTGAAGAACTACTTTCTTTATGTCAGGGGAGGAGTGCACTAGATTTCCAATCACACCAACCGCTTCATGTTGTACTGAAGTTTCCTCAGACCGAAGCATTAACAAAAGAGTTGGTAGAGCATTGCATTCCACAACCTACAAAGCACATTTGATAAGCTAATCACAATAGGAAAAAGCTAATAAGACTGATGAAACATATTCCGGAGAGTTAGATCTTCACTAACCTGATTCTTGTTATCATCATTCTTAAACACAAGGGTCCTCAAGGCCGCTCCTGCAGCTCTCTGTACCTTAACATCAGCAGAGGCAAGTAGTTCCACAAGAGGTGGAATGCCACCTTCAATCCTACAAACATACAAAAGTCAGCATCAGAGAAACACAAAAAAGGCGCCGACTTGTTGAGAAATTTTTCAAATGGATTAACCTGACAAGGGTCTTGATGCTTCCATTTTCATGTGCAAGGCTGGTGATAGCATCAGCTGCCCTCCTAACGACACCGATCACATCTCTGTTTCCAGCTCTAGCCATCTTATTATGCATCTTCAGCAGGTGCACGAGATGGGGTAGAGCTCCAGCATCAACTATGCGTCTTTGATGCTCAGGCTTCAACAAAAGAGGAACAATTAAAGACAAAATAAACCAGTTTGGGAAAAAAATCTCCAAACCCAATAATGGCATACTTCTTTAGACAAGTTCAAGCCCATATAACCAAATTAAGCTGACCCTAAACGAAGGAAGATTAAAAGGGCACCCTTATCTACCTTAATGGCAAGAAGCCCGAGGGCAAGCGCGCTCCATTTCTGTACCTCGTGCTCGTACGGAATGGGAAACTCGAACTCACATGGAGGAGGCTGGAGGCGCTTCACCAACGGCAAAACAGCCCCGCAATCCACAATCAAATCCACCATTTCCTCTAAACCACGAGAAATAAACAAGAGAGATATCAAACCATAAATCCCAATCAGAAACAAAATCGGCGGGAAACATAAAATAAAAAAAGATACCATCTTTCGCTAGTTGGGCGAGGAAACGGGATGCACGATTGGCTGATGCAAGGTCCACCTCGGTGGAGCCGAGGAGCTCCACATGAGCCCGAACATCGCTGGTCAAATCGGGCCAGGTCTTGCATCTATCTTCGAAGTCATACTCCAGCTTCCTCTTCAAGCTCTTACGGACGCGAACAGGGGCGGCTTTGCGGTCCATTGCGGGTTGATTGTAGGCAACAGAGGATTGTATGAAGCATGGCGGTAAGTTTTATAAGGGCGTCAATGTTGTAGTTTCAAGGAAGCGCCAAAAATATTCCAAATATTTGATTTCCCTCCAATTTTATTACCGTCTTTTGAGCTTATGGGCCTCAAACTTGCAGCCTGTTAAGCTTGTTATATGGGCCTTTATCTTTGGGTCCCTCAGCAACTTGGATTTAACTTTTAAGTAGCGTTGTGTAATTGGATTTCTTTATTTCTCCCAGTTCATTTTTGTTTTACATAGTTTATCATGTAATTTGAAAATATTTGGCCGAAGCATAGTTTTTCTTGTTGGCAGTTCACTATTTGAATAATTTAGGAAAAGATACACCTTAATAAATTTGAAATAAAAACTAAAACAAATTCACTTGAAAAATCTAATAAGATGGGGAGCATTTTTGGATATTATTTTCAGTTGTGGCTATAATGATTTATTATCACGCAGTTATACTGTTCAATGTTTATGAATTATTTGTTTTCAAATAATGAAAATTTGAAACCACTAAGTATTGAACTATAATGGTAATATATTAAAATATACATAACATAAATATAAAACTTCCCCTTTTTTTTACTATGCTCAACAAATTGTAGCTCCCTTGGAATAAAATCGGATACTTTTTTTTATAAAATCGAAAACTACGATGCGATAACTTAACCAACACAAATTGCTTGTAAATAATGAAATTAAGATCCATGAGATTAAGAAAATGAGTAACAATATTTGAATCATAATTGTAGAAGAATCAGTAGGAAGTTAGAATTTTACTATTTAGTATCATCAAAAAAGGTATCATAAATTGACCAGATCGGGGGCAATGTTATTCTCAGTTTATGTCTGAAAAGATCAAACAGACACAGAATCTTTTTTTGTACCTACGCTGGATATTAATCAAGCTCACAAGTACTTTGTTGTACTAGTTATGTGTTTGAGTTAGTCACAGCTTGGGGATTGTCGGCGGGATTAGGACAGAGAGACGTGGCATCTCAGTTTTTTCTGGTCAAGCATAATAGAATGGGGCCCACAACGAGTCACGCTCGCCCACCACCCGCTTTTATTTATGAAGATTAGGGCCGAGCCAAGAAGCTTCGCTTGGCGTTAGTGCGGGACAAGAGTAGAGAGAACCTCGACCTCGACTCAGATTTGATTCTCTTCTCACCGCGATTATCGCCACTCTTTACTGCTCTCCCGGTCTTTTTTTTAAGTATATAGTTTAATTAAGAATATTCGAGTTTGTTTGTTCATAAATATTATATTACTATCTAGTATTTGTAAAAGAATGTTATTATTTTTGAAAAAAATTATTCAACTCGAAAGTCTAATCTATGTATTTATTGGGAAAAAAAGACTTGTCATTGTTTTATTGTCGAATCTTTTCAGTGCAAATTACTGGCATTGCATCATTGCATGTAGGGGTGAGCAAAAAATCCATTATCCATAATCCAAATCCAATATCCAAATTTTTTTTCGGATTTGGACTCGGATAATTTTATGTTCGGATTTGGATTCAGATAATCCAAAAAAATTATTTCGGATTTAGATTTGGATTCGGATTTTAAAAAAAAATATTTGGATTATCTAAATATCCAAAATATTTAAAACATATATAATAAATTATAGGATTAAAAGTGTTTGTTTCTATTGGGCTAGGCCAATTTTTTAGTAATTGGAAAATAAATTAAAAGGCTAATTACTATTACTAAAAGGCCACGACTTCATGAGTTGAAAAACACAAATAAAAAACCCTTTCAAGTATATTTCTTTTGTAGTACTTGATGCATTTAGGAGCTCACTGTCTCCTAGGATTGTTGAATTTCTCTTGTGCACTCAAGATTGGCTTCGAGGTATCTCATCAGATGTCAGTGTTGAAGAAGATTTAGATGAAATGGAAGAACTTGAGGATGGTAATAATTCTTTTACTTATAGGCTACAACTAAGCTATTTTAATCTCTAATATTTTTATTATTCATAATTTATTGTACTTTTGATTACAAGTTTTTTATCCATGGGAATGGATATATACCAAAAATTTATGGATTCCAAAAGTCCATATTGATGAAGGATGATATCAATGATGTCTCCTTCCGTTTTATCTCTAGCTTAAAACTAAAAGCGGATTGTACGTTTTGGTTTAACAGAGCTTATCTAAATTTACATGTTTGAGTTTTTTTAGTATGGATTTTATTTTATTTTTCTGGAAGTTTTGGTTTTCACCATTCTTACTTTGAGATGTCATGAATGTTTGGATTTTATTATTTTATTTTGCAAAGCAATATTATGTTTGTATATTATAGGTTTGTGTGAATGTTACGTTTGTTTATTACCTATATATCTTTGTTAAAATTTCGGAAAATCGGATTATTTGAATCCATATCCAAAATAATTTAGGATTTGGAATTTCGGATAATTTTTTATTCGGATTTGGATTCGGATCAAAGAAAAGTAATTTTGGAAATTTCGGATAATACAAATTTCGGATAATTCGGATTTGGATAATCCAAATGCTCACCCCTAATTGCATGGATTAATTTAGAGTCGACTTGTACTAATCAGAAGCACTTATCACGTTGAGGTTATTGCTTTTCGGAAAGATTCCAATAGTGTACTCATCGAAATGATGCATTAAAATTAATTAACTAATTTCACATCGATATATCGTTCCAGTTTATAATTGGAAATTAATATAATTTTTTGATATTGTATAGTGATTGGTTCTTGTGGATAGTCGTAGTCACATGACTTCCTGTTTCAAGGCATGCTAAATCAATCTCGTGTAAGCTTTCCGCTTCATAAAAAGCGAAAAGATGTTGAACCAACATATAACGGTACACAATTCATAAATATGTTAATTTAAAATTTTGAAATGAATTATAAAGTTTTATTCATTTATTTTTTCATGGTTGTGAAGTATTGAGGCATTGGCTGGAAATCTCAATGCCGAAAGAATTTTGGTTCTACAAATATGTACTTTATGGCTATATTAGGGTTAGTATACAAATAGATGTCGTTGTTCTAGTCATATGTGTGCTTGGAAAAGGACAAATTATGAATGTAGACAATATGCGGAACAAAGTAAATCTCTTGAATCTCTACTGTCTATTATTCTTATTTTCTTGCGGAGCTCGATGACTTTTTAAATATTGTTTTAGAGAGGTGAAGGGAAGCTCTATGCGTGTGGTACAGGCTCGTGAGCGCATGCAACCATTTGTTTGCTTCTTTAATTTCTTAATAACTCTGCTTGCTCGACTACAGCTCGACAACTTATTACGAGTAGACAGTGTAGTAAATGACAATAAAGGTCAATCAAAGATCGCATCTAATATCGCCAAATGCTTGTCTCGGAGCGAAAAAAAGGGATCTCTGCTTCTGTATTACCTTTATTCTTTACAGGATTTTAAATTATTTTATATTCGAGTAGAAAAATACTTATGAAAGAGGGTTTTTTTAAGATTAATATCTAAAATTTATATATTTTCAATAACTGGAATTCAAGATATAATTGCAATATAAACATCATAGTCATCACTGGATATAAGAGCTGGCTGGTTCTGTTTCTGTATTATATGCTCACGCACAATTCATGTTCTCGTACGATGTGGAGCCAAAAAAGATCACGAGCTACTCCGTTACCCACTCCGCCCGTGCATGTAATATTCTGCGAATAACTAATATCACAGAGGAGAGAGAGAGAGAGAGAGAGAGAGAGAGAGAGAGAGAGAGTACAGGAAAGCTTAATTACCAGCAGTACGACTGACTCTAGCCATCCACGTGATACCAGATTATTGTTCAGTCTCATTTGGATTTTTTCATGATCATGTTTTTTTTACCAAGTTTTATCATGTTGGGATCCCATTTCCAAAGTTTTTCCATTCTATTGTTCATCCAAAATTTGAGTATTTTTTTTTTATCCATAATATCCCTTTTGAATTCTTTGAGATTTCATTTGGATAAAAAGTTCATATTGGCGATAATTTTTTTATCCTACTAGTACTCCTACGTACATACTCTTCAATTAATTGTTTTTATTACTTCACACCTTGACACTACGTGAAAAAGAAGCTTAATGTTGGTTAATCTGGATCAGAAAGCTACTAGTATTTCTGTAATTCGAAAGCATTTGATATGACTATTTATCAATTAAGGTACGTTCATCAAAAAGCAGATTAATTAGTGTATCCTAATATATATATACACATATATGTTCGACGTCATTCGTTATATGCGTAGAACCTGATAATTAATTTTATTTAGTTTGTCACTAAACATGCCTATATTTATTTTGAACTTTGCGAAATGAGTCTAGTAACCATAAATATGTAAATTTTGTTAAGTTTCATATTTGGTATCCTCATTTCAATAATCTCCAACCATATAATTGTTTTCCTTGCATAAAGTAATAATATCGGCTGAACTTTTATAAAATTATTGATGAATTATCGACAGTTAAAACGGTTTTGATTACTATGGTGGAGACATTGCAATGTTAAGAGTTCCGAGAAATTTTCAGCTATAGATTATTGTTGAAAAAAACAAAAGAAAAATAGTCCAATTGGTCTGCATAAAGAGGTCAGAAGATTCATATTTGGATGGCATGTTGCAAGAGGGCAATTTATTAAAATGTATACTTTAGCACCGTCCCAGAGATTGGTTCTCATTCGAATCATTTTGGACAACTGGGTGTGTGAAAATGTAACGCTCGTCCTTTTCAGCAAGATTGGTCAAATGATTATATCTCGTTGACCGTTCCCAAGCATGTACCATGAAAGTCAGCTCTTAAGTAGAGCATTGTCAATTTTGATGAAGTTGGTCATTCTAGGAGGATGCATGTTGATGGTCCTTTCACAATGACGCATGTTGAAGATGTTAATGATGAACCTGCATTTGAATGATTTTCAACATGATGCTAGAGTTTTCTCATACCCAAGAAAAAGACGGTCAGAGGGAGAAAATGTGTGTGTTGCAAGAAAAAAATATATAAGAACATCAAGAAGACCAAAACGGATATAGAGTGGTCGTCCTAAGATCAACCTAACAGAAAGGAGACAAAAAGAGCTATCGGTTACGTGTTAAGATAGTTACGCTGACGCTATATTGATAAAGATAAGTATGATTTGTTGTTGTGTTGAATGATGATCATTTCTTCTGTCCAAGCCCTCTTAATATAAGGAGTCCCTACCTTACTTCATTATGGAGAATAGGAGATCCTAAAATATTTCCAAGAAAGATATACCCCCATGATAAATAAAAAAACTCTTAAGATCTGCTCCCAAACGCTCTAAAGAATAAAGTTTTAGATACATCTCTTACCTATCCAAATCGTAAGAATCTTCTCATTTAGACTTACGAGTTCAACTTAATAGTCAATTTACAAAAGACAGAATGTGATGGGAGATAGAGACCGATAATTGAGGCTTCAGATTGACCACTAATGTTAACGCTGATCTCTAATGCTTGAGATTGGCAATAAATATTAGAGATCAGTTGCCAGATTAAGTTTGATCATTAATGTTGAAACTGACAACCAAGTCTTGAGACCGGTCCATAATAAGATAAAATATCTCTGTCTCTTAGATTTATCTTCTTAGAGACCGATTGTCCTCTTGAAGATCAGTCGTTTTCTTGGAGACTAGAAACAATCTCGTAAGACAATGAACCAAAAATAATCTTACCATATCAAAAAGCTCGAAATATTGTTAAAAATATTGATACAAATTGACGATGGTGATTAGTGATGATTATTTTTTAACCTCAACATTATGGAAGAAAGAATTGTCAAATCTATCAAATTGACCTTGATAAACATGCAACAATGATGATTTATGATGAAATAAGGTGGTCACTCTGAGGCAATTGACAATGGTGACTTAAAAAGGATACGATTTGGTCTTCCAAGTTGATACAATAAAGAACATCTAGAAGTTCTCATGAAAACTGGGAACGAGTGTATCCTTAAGGAATCAAGACTTGGCACTCACATTATGAGGTGTAAAAATTGGAGTGAACGGTGCAAATGGAGGATTCACCTTTTGAAGAAAAAGGGATCCATGTCTATTACTTAAAAATTAGTAGGACACAACTTTCTGCATTCATATCGTGTTCAGTATGCATCAAAGAATCATATGTAACTTTCTTCGCCAAAATTATTAAGAATCGAGTAGAGAGTCAATAGAACATTCTAGTTATTTCTATAATTGGTGAGATCTAAGACTTCATGACGTACAAGCTTCTTATAAGAAGGTAAGGTGGCTAAAATAGAAGGCGTACAATAATTTCTGTAATTAGAGAGAAATGAAAAGATTCTTACGATCTGTTTTTGCAATAATCTGTGGCATGCAAGGCTAAAAATCCGTAAATGTACCAGTAATATTTGGTTTAGAGTGTCTTGTGAAAAAGGCCAAGTTAAAAAGAAAGAGGAGAAGGAGTAATGAGTATTACAGAATGATTCATTGTTACTACTATGATACTGTTCATATTGGTTTTTCATCTATTCATGTCTTCCATTCAATTACAAGTACATTACACTTTGCTACTTCAAGCATATTACACTTAGCTACTTTTCGAAGATGCTATTTGACCAAATATGGAATATTTGACTTTGTGCTTGTAGGTTGGACATCAAATGGTATAAAATAAAACAAAAAATCAGTTTTTCATAGAATGTTTGTGTCCCCTACTTATCGTCTCTTAGAGCCCTACACATCAGTATGAAGTAAATCCCATTTAGAACTTTAACGGACAGCCATGCTGGGACTAAGTTAGGCTTTTTGGAGATGCACCAAACGTCAGTTGATACATAGAGATATATTGTTCTGTACAGAATTCTCCAAATGCGGTGTCCTTGCTCAAACACAAGTTTTGATCGTAAAAAAAAAAAGAAGCTCTGATCGTACCAATGTAAGTTGAATATCTCACGACACATGCACGCGGGTTTCAGACCATGCATTTATCTCGGAGAGGAAAAAAGAGTATCTAAATCGCAGAAAATCGCACGTCAAGAGGACTTCGGAGTAGTGGGATAAATGTGGAAAATAGTTGGAACTTGTTACCCGTTAGATGACCGATCAGAAGAGAAACAAATTAAACGTACTAACGTTTTCAGTGCCACTTTGTCTCTGTTCTACATTTTTTATATGGAAGTCTCGCGACAGTGGCAATGGAACAAGTTATATTCCAGATTCCTCTCACACATTATGATTTTTTTTTTTGCAAGAATTTCAGTGGCATTGCATGAACCGTGAATGGCCTGCCTGACTACCTTAATATTGTTTATTTCTCAGTTTCTAGGATTTTATGGATTTTTCATAAAAATAATAGGTATCTTAGAAATTATGATGCAGCCAAATTTACATTCGGGTTGCAGTTCTATAGCATCATGTTTGACTAGGTAATAATAATAAGTTAATCTAAGCCAAGCAATTAGTTGGATAGAGGCGTAGAGCCTAGTTTTTTTTTTCTGTAGAAGCATAGAGCCTAGGTTTTGCAAACGAAGCAGGGCCTCTTTTTTAATTGGTAGACAGTAATAAAATGTAAATATTTATATATTAAAAATGATAAAAAAAAATCCAACTACGAAGTGTAACAATTTTCTATTTGGCAATATTTACTTGATAAAAAAAATCTATTTATAAAAAAAGCATACTCATCACCGCAACCACCACCACAAGCAAGAAAATTGCATATTTTTATCGGTAAAAGTTGTATTAATCCATGAAAATAGTTAAATCAAGTGAGCTATTAAAGGACATGGTTTTCCTACACGAAATATACAAATCGATAAGTAAACATTATTATCTATTAAAAGAATATCTCAACATGGGCAGGAGCACTGTACCAAACATTGTTGTAAGAACCCCACGGTAATTACCATCTTACTGCTTCCGTCAAGCGACGAAACTCCCACAAGAAGAGAGAAAATCTCAACAGGTGTGTATGTTATTTAACGAAAAAAATAAGAACAATGAAGCTATTAGATGAGATATGAAGCTACCGTTAAAAAATGGCGGACAGTAGCACTTTGTAATGAACAAGATAGAAAAGTTTTGGAGATAGCAGGCTAAGGTATGAGGTAAAATTAATGTGATGTATGTTGATAGAGGTTATTTGATACGTTTGATGTATTTATTGTAAATAGGTTATTTTGGCGAAATATATATTTTATTTATTGAAAAAAAGACACGAGGTCAAATACGACTAGTTACTACTTTCAAATTGGTTTTAACGGGAACTGATCATATGGTGGATTTTGGGATTAATTTTTATCAAATACCATTCTGATTTTGGATATCAAGTCACCGCCACTAGCTCTAAAACAGGGAGCTAGGTATTTTTTCTCCGGGAAAAATCCTAATCAATCAATAACTATTGAAACCAAAATGAGGATTAGATTTGGCCCTAGACAAGGTTTCCTAGGGTTTTTTTAGATAAAAAATTATTTAGTCATAACTATTCGAACTATTTAAGTATACATAAATAAGTCATTTTAATGTAATTAATTAAAATTTCCAAATAAAATTATTTAAATATAAATTAACAATCATTTCAACATCAGTGACTATTAAATACTAATCATTCAAAGGTAATTGATCAAATTATTCAAACATACATAAATAGACTATTCATCATAATTACGCAAAACCATGCCATCGTATAGAGTAAAATTATTTCAATATCTAGGATGGTTTTGTACAAAAATATATGTACGAGACCAAATACATTCCTTTCAAATTGTGCTCACCATCAGCAACAAATAAATTGTAAATTTAATTTCTTACTAATTTTAACGATATTTTTTATTCAATCAAAATTTGGGATCAAGAACTAGTGCAATAACTTGTGCTATAGTACGAGGTGATTTCAATAATCATCAGATAGACCATATGATGGCGTGTTGATTTGAGTTGTTTACCCGACCGAGGAGAGTCCATGACGCGAAGAAACCGGATAATTTTTTCTTGCAGGTGGTTAAAATCTTGACAATTACGAGAATAGATTCTAGAAAAAAAAAATTACCTATCTGGGATTGGTCTAGGATTGCCCATTGTCACATTGCACGAAATTGTACAAAATAACAAAATTTTAAAGTAAAAATGTGATATTTTGTGCATTTTCGTACAACCGCTAAACTAATTATCAAATTCTTTAGTCGGCTCGGCTATCCATTAACTAAAGAACATGTACAAAACGCTTCAATTTATGTGTTATCATGCTTTTTTATTTCTTTATTTCAATTTTCTAAAATTATCTTTCAATTTCCTTTCCTTTTATTTTTTTTGTCATCTTTTGTAAACGCTATTTTTCATTCTATTGTATTAATAAAATCTTTATTTTATAACTACTTAATTTATTTTTAAAAATATCTACTGCACCCAAATAAATAACGGAAAGAATGTTCTGGATATTAAAAAATGTACAAAATCATAGAAAAAATTTCTAAAATATTTAAAAAATTTACAAAATTGATCAGTGTAATTTTTTCAACATGATTTATCTTGTAATTATTTTTTATTGAATTTCATTTGCCAAAAAACATTACAAGATTAAAGATAATAATAAAACTTTACTATTTATGATAAAATGCACAAATTTGGTTTTAATTTTCAGAAAATTAAAAAAGTTTACTTTTTGTTCCAGTAACGCACAAAATATCTTATAATTATTGTAATTTTTTCACTTGAGTTTTGGATAATTTTGCTAAAAATTTGCACTTTTTGTTTCATTACTTCTCTATGGTGCATTTTTTGGCAGAATTAAATGTGAAATAAGATAATTTGTTTTGACAAAATTAAACCAAAATAAGATCATTATAAGAAATATATTTGTGGTCTAGTATTAGAGTTAAACCCTATAACATAATATTGTTGAGATGTGAAAAAATATAACTTTAGAAAGATTATTTGACAAGAGAGATTTAAATTTTTTTTCTAAAAAATTTGAAATTGAAATTTAAACAATAAATACATAAAAATAAGAAAACTACGTTGTTTATATACAAAATACCTACTCTTAGTGCGAATCGTAGTATTGATGAGCACCTCACGTGTTTCACTGATAGACAAACATCCAATCTTTATATCATATTTTGTTTTTGCAAAATTGAAGTTTAAATAATTTATTTTAATGTATATTTTTTGCTTAAATAAAAAATCAATGAGATAATATAAATTCAAATATTTTTAATTAGATAAATTGATTCATAATAAAAAAAAGGAAGCTTATAGACGTAAAAATGATTCATAATATGAAACAGAAGGAAGCCAGATTAGTAGTACAAGGAAAGCCACATGCAACGGAAAGAGAGAAGGAAGACGATTACAAAATATTACATTTTCGATTAAAAGATGTATTATTGAATGTATTTCATACTTTTTTTATCAAATCCAGATAATTATACTTTTTCAGAAAACCCCATTCTCAAAATTCTGAAAATTTGTAACCTTTATGAAGAAAAAAAACTCAAGAAAATGGTGAGGCCTCGTCATCGTAGATTCGTAGTAGTAATTAAATAAATTTTGTTCTGAAGAAAGCCCAGTGCTTTCTGTACTGTTGGAGTATTAAAGTTTATTATTATTGTATTGATTAACTATGACAAGTCAGCCGTGCGGCCTGGTGGAACGTCCGATTTCAAGGCGTGACAAAATAAATTCCATACATCTAATTGTATTCAATTTCAGAAATACAAAGATATTATGGAAAAAATTACTTATAAATAAAATTCAACATTAGAATTGGAATAAATATATTCATAGACTATGTCATAGTTGTGTTTTTTATATAGAAATGTGGAATATCAACTATCATGTCACCTGTTGAAAGGACCATGAAGGTCAATTTTGATACTCTTTATGTTGGTTAATAACATTACCATCGGAGTTACCAATGGTTGCTAAACCACATCGGCCTCCTCAAATTGCCTTACTTGAGCTTCGCCTGACCTCTAATTAGCTCTCGATGTATCTTTTCTCTCTAGATTCACTTTTGTACTCTGATTTTCCCATATACTACATGCACATAAGTGCCTTTAACCCGTTAAAAAAAAAGAATGCAAATAGTTGCCAAAAAGATATACAATTTGAGAAAAGAAGAATGTCAATCTAAAATCACAAAAAAAGAGTACAGAAAAGAACAGGCGCCCGACGGAATGCTTTGTATTTCCATGTCTAAGTTGGTAAAAGCTCTACATCACGCAATTTATGGGGCAGCAGAATGCTTGCGTTTGTAGTCAAACTTGAAAGAGTCAGGAGAGAAGACCCTACACCAACTATTCTATTATTCGACGACCCTATTAATCACACACCAGCTTCCAGCTGGCAAATTAAATTCACCGCGTAGCCGTCGGTCGCCGTATAAAAAATTTCACCCCGCCCGGCCAGTTATAGACAAATCGGGTTTAGGTTCCGAGACCCGTTGACCCCTCAAAAGAAATTCCAAGACCCCGTTACCCAACGCACAAACACATGCCAAACGGAATTGATTATTAAATCAACAAATATTCAGATTAACTACCAAAAAACGGTTATTTTAAAGTAATCTAGAGTTTTCGGTCTCGAGTTCTACTGGCTAGTTCCTAAACTCAAAGCGGAACAGTTAACTAGCGTGGTTACTAAATGGTTAAAATTGGAAAATATCGGAAGGGAAACTACTAATGCTAGATTAGCGTCCGTTAGCGAGAGGGCTAACGGTGACGGACGATTCCTTGCATGGACTAGGGGGCAAGCTACTTCTCCCAGAAGCTACAAGGCGCTGTGCGAAACTCTCGATCCTCTCGCCGTTAGTCTCCGTCAGCAACTGCTTCCCTCCAAACGACAGCGTTTCAACTCCTCGCTCCTTCAATACCCTCTCCCCCTCGTTACTTCTCCCCATCCCGACCCTTCCCTCGCTCATCAAACCGTTCGCCTGTAAGGATTAAATCTCACGCCGTTAACACAAAAAAGAAACGGAACCTTCCACGTTTGTTGTAAATTACCAAAAATATCCCTGGCAGTTACCTGGATTCTGACGTAGTCCGTGCGGTTCCAGCAAAAGGCGTTCCCCAACATCTGGTCGACAGTTTCCGAGATGCCGTCAACCGCAGCGTTGACGACCGTCAAGGTGGAGCTACCGCCGTTACGACGGAGCTTGGACTTCCAGCTTGTTGATGAAATGGGAGGGGAGCAGCCTAACGACGAGGCGCCGTTACCTAACGACAGGACCAAGAGATCCTCCACGCTGGAGGCGGAGGGGAAGTCTCGATTGTTGTGGAGGACGTGCGTAACCGCCGCCGCCGCCGGATTGTTCATCACTATCCCGCCGTCCACGGCTGAGCAAGACGTCTTCCCGTCGACGGAGGAGAAGTCGAAGGGCCTGAACAGGCCGGGGGTGGCTGACGTGGCGCGGCAAACCTTCCAGAGCTCGAAGTCGTAGCTCGCCGACTCGGTAGCGTCTGCTCGGGAGAACACGAACGGAGCCGAGCTTCTGAGGTCGAAGCATGGGACGAGGAGAGGCTTACACGTGTCCCTCAGAGTCAGCACTTTCCCATCCTCCCTCGTGAACGCCTCCTTAAGCACCTTCTCCATACTGCTCCCGGACAACCGCCGTCCCCGGCGAAGGATCCCCGCAGGCTTGGAACGGAAGAGCTCCGCTCCCCTGGCAGAGAGAAAATCGACCGCCTCGCAGGCGGAGAACAGCGACCTCCCGGAGCCGTCGTCGGCGACGAGCATGGCGGCGAGGACGGCCCCCACGCCGGTGCCGGCGACGATGTCGAAGAAGTCGGCGATGCAGGCGGAGGGGTCGCCGACGCGGAGTCGGATCTGGCGCTCGAGGTGGACGAGCGAGGCGCCGGAGACAAATCCGGTGGTTCCGCCGCCGTCGATGCAGAGTAGGCGCGTCTTCTTGCAAGGGGTCTCGCAATGGGAGAGCCATTGCTGCTCCAGCTTAGAGAAGATTTCTAGGGTTACCTTACTCAGTTCCATTTCCTCTCTCTCTCTCTCTCTCTCTCTCTCTCTCTCTCTCTCTCTCGATCGCTAGTTTGAATAAATAGGTGCGAAACGAAGAGTTTGTGAAGGAAAGCAGGGGGGGTATTGGGGAAGACGAGGAGGGAGTTGGTTATATAAGCGACTTCACTCAGTGTAGTGTGCTTCCTTTCTCTCTCTTTTAGTATTGTTTTTATAAAATATTAAATTTATTGTTTTAGTTATCAACGCTTTGTGTGCATTTAATTTTGTTTTCCAGGATTTGCAGGTGTATTTTTAGGGACGGATTAGGTCCTCGAAATCTCATTTTAGGACGATCATGGATAATTTATTTGATATATCATTTTATCATATTTTATAGAAATGAATAGACTTGTTAATATAATCGAGGAGACCATTTTAACATAACCGAATTGACCATTTTATCTAATAATTTTTGTATGGGACAAACCTAACAAGTTTTTATACATATAAGACAAAATCCAACGGGTAATTTTTAATTAATGTATAAATATAAAAAAATTCTGAAAAAATAAGAGAGACCGAATAATAGCCAAATTTACCCTAGGAGCTCAGCCATCACCATTGGAACAAAAAGGAGATGTCAAGATCTTTAGCCGCAGAACTAAGGTTAAGCTTGAGTTGAGCGCCTTAAGGCGATTGTGCCATGACCTGAGCTGCCAAGAGCAATAAAAAAGTAGAGGTCGGTCCCTTGAGATTTTTTTTAGGAAATTGGCGTGAAACCTATATTGAGAGTCAAGTTATATAGAAGACAAATAAAATACAAGTACACCGAACAAGACTCGAAACATGACCGACGCTTACAAGGTAGCACAGGATGGAGTCGAAGGGCAATCGAACAAACACAAAGGTCAACGATCGAGACATGGTTCTACCGAAACTAAGTTTGACAATAAATCTCACGACAAAGTCGAGAGAACAGCCGACGTAAATCGACTGAGACAAGATTCTCCACCCGCAAGCAACGGACAAGTACCGAGATCCGAACGGATCTCAAAACAGAGCAACGTTGACTTAAGCAAAAGCAACATGAAATAAACCGATAAAACACGAGACCACTAAACAGATGTGGCTCAGAGCAGCAAACAAAATACCAACAGAAACGAGAAAGCATAAAACATATAGAAGATACAGTCAGTCGGGGAAGAGGTCGACGGTGACCAACCCCCCCGGGGAGCACCCTAGGTGAGCCAGAGATAAGGCCAATAGTCGTAAGTCGGCTTGGACAAACTTGATTGATGGACTAACTCGGGCGGCAACGAACGGCGGTGGTCGTCAGACTAGCTTGGACGGCAGTGGGCTGGCTCGGACGAACTTTGAACTGACTCAGCTCGGACGAGCTCCAGACTGGCTTGGTCGGCAACGGTGGTCGACAGTGATGCCCTTAAAAAAGGGAAGGAAAGACAAGGATAAAGAGGAATGTTATAAAAATACCTTTAGAGAACTCCACTTAGGGAGATATTAGCTCCATTCCGCGGGAGAAATTTTTGGTAGAGAGAGGGGATGGAGGAAGTAGGTGAAGGGTGGAAGGAGGTGGAGGGTGAAAAGAGGAGATGGTGGAAGGAGGAAGGAGCTATTTACAAAGAGGAAACTTTTTTCACGTTTACCAAGTCAGAGAAAAATATCTCTCCCAAAATATATCCGCAATTATAATTGCGAAAAATTTGGTCCCTTGAGATTGGGAGGGACTCCTATCATGGTCATCAACTAGGTAAGGAGCTAGCATCGCCAAAAATTAAAAGGGATTTTGATAAGTTTTTTGGTAGAAGGATTTTGGTGTGTTTGGCCAAAATCTGATTTTTTTATAATAAAATAAACTTAAAAATATGGTGAGATGATTACTAATATTTATTAATTTTTTTAAAAAAATTACTTAGTATTTAGCCCATTTAACAAACTAATATTCACTTTCCATAACTTACTACTTTGGTTTTGGGCCTTTGGGCCAACTTAGGCATTTATTCAATTTTTCCCAACAATCCCCCACATGAATGAAGATCAATGCATGTAGACTCTAACTGAAAGTTCTCACCTGCCATTATTACATCGAGACAGGTAGCTTGCGGCTTTAAACCTTTTCTAGTAAAATGTTATCGGATTTACTCACTACTCGGTGAATGCGATGTCTTGAACCGTCAGCTTTTTGCATAAACCAAGACAATAACATTTACACAATAATAACCCTAGTATATTTAGGTTCTCACGTTGTGTCCTTTTTGGCCATGGACCATATCTTGGATTCATAAGTATTTTTCTTATTTGAAGCGACATTACTTCACACTTACATAGGTGATCTCCTATCGAAAGTATCCTGCCATACTTCACCTTCAACAAGGTATAGGAATCATTAAAAGCATAATACTTAACCTAGCCACACCTCTGCAGGTCAACACCTGGGCAGCTTCTGAGAATGGGTTAGGTTCCAGGTGATTAAATGAACCATCCATAACTTAGTTGTCTCGTTGAACCAAGTTTGTGGGATCTCCACTCATCATGGTTGAGTTACCGCTATGGACGTCCTTTAGTGTGTGGACTTTAATCCTATTCCCCTTACTGCATTGTACATTTGATCTCGATTGATTCCTTTTGTAAAAGGATCAGTTATGTTGTCATTGGACTTAACATAGTTAATGGTGATCACACCGCTTGAGATCAACTGCCTAACGGTATTATGTCTCTGACGGATATGTCGAGACTTACCATTATACATTGTACTTTGTGCTTTCCCGATTGCAGATATGCTATCACAATGTATCAATACAGGAGGTACCAATTTTTCCCAGCACGGAATGTCCTCTAGGAAGTTTCTGAGCCATTCAGCTTCCTCCCCAGCTTTGTCTAGTGCTATAAACTCTGACTCCATTGTGGATCGAGCTATGCACGTTTGTTTAGAGGACTTCCAAGATATAGCTCCTCCTCCTATGGTGAATACATATCCACTCGTAGATTTGGAGTCCTTCATGTCTGATATCCAGTTTGCATCACTATATCCTTCTAATACAGCTGGATATTTAGCATAATGTATGTCATGGTTTATGGTATGCTTTAAAAATTGTAAAACCCTTTCTAGAGCTAGCCAGTAATCATTTTCTGTATTACTTGTGAATCTACTAAGCTTACTAACTGAGTACGCAATATCGGGACGAGTGCAATTTGTTAAATACATCAAGCTCCCGATAATTTGTGCATACCTCAGTTGAGATACTGGGTCCCCTCGATTCTTAGCTAAGTGTAGATTTAAGTCTACCGGTGTCTTAGCTGGAGGTTTGTTAAAAGCTTCAAATTTCTTGAGCATATTTTCCACGTAGTGAGATTGTGTCATGACAATTTCGTCTGCTTTTCTAGAGATCTTTATCCCTAATATGACATCTGCCAGACCCATATCTTTCATGTCAAAGTGATTCTTTAACATGTTCTTAATTTTTACAATAACCTCGTCATTGCTTCCCATAATTAGTAAGTCATCCACGTAGAGACATACAATTACGTAAGCTTCAGGCGTGCCTTTAATGTAAACACATTTATCGCACTCATTGATCTTGAAACCATTTGATATCATCGTCTTGTCAAATTTTTCGTGCTACTATTTCGGCGCTTGCTTAAGCCCGTATAATGACTTGACTAGTCAACATACTTTATGCTCTTGTCCAGTAGCCATAAACCCTTCAGGTTGCTCCATATATATCTCCTCCTCTAGCTCTCCATTCAAGAAAGCGGTTTTTACATCCATCTGGTAGATTTCGAGGTTATAGAGAGCTGCAACAGCTATGAGCATTCTAATTGATGTGATTCTTGTGACAGGTGAATACGTGTCAAAGAAATCATATCCCTCCTTCTGTTTGAACCCCTTAGCTACCAATCGAGCTTTGTATTTATCGATTGATCCATCAGCTTTGTATTTCCTTTTAAGGATCCACCTGCATCCCAAAGGTTTGTAGCCCGGTGGGAGATCCACGATTTCCCATGTGTGGTTTTGTATAATGGACTCTATCTCACTATTGATAGCTTCCTTCCAGAGAGGAGCATCTGGACTCGACAATGCCTCTTGGATTGTCCTGGGTTCATCTTCTAACGCATAGGTTAGATAGTCTAGACCAAAGAATTTGGCTACCTTTGTCTGCTTGCTACGTCTAGGTTCCTCGTCTTCCTGACTTGACCCTTGCGTAGTCTTATGTGCCCTTTTCTTGGAACTTCCTTCTTTTCTTTCCTTATTAGGAAAGATATCTTCAAAAAATGTTGCGTTCCTTGATTCAATAACCATTCCCGCATTAATTTCTGGGTTCTCAGATTTGTGCACTAGGAATCAATAAGCACTGCTATTTTGTGCATATCCAATAAAAATGTAATTAATGGTCTTGGGTCCTATCCTTACTTGCTTAGGTTTAGGTACTTCGACCTTTGCTAGGCACTCCCACACTTTAAGATAACCGTAGGAAGGTTGTCTTCCTTTCTATAGCTCGTATGGGGTTTTGTCCCTTTTTTTATGTGGCAACTTATTTAGAATGTAGTTAGCTGAGAGCACAGCTTTCCCCCACATGTTCTGGGGTAAGCCCGAGCTAATCAACATAGCGTTCATCATCTTCTTAAGAGTTCAATTTTTGCGTTCAGCTATGCCATTCAATTGAGGTGAGTACGGAGTAGTCGTCTGATGAACAATACTGTGTTCTCGGCAAAGTTCCTCAAATGGAGCTACATACTCTCCTCCTCGATCACTTCGGATTATTTTGATTTTTACGCTGAGTTGATTTTCAACCTCACTCTTATACCTCTTAAAGGCCTCAAGAGCTTCGTCTTTACCTTTCAAGAGATATACGTAACAATATCTTGTGCAATCATCGATAAATATGATAAAGTATTTCTTTCCGTCTCTAGTTTGCACGTATTTCATATTGCAAGTATCTGTATGAATTAACTCTAAAGGCATGGTACTTCTTTCCACCGAATGGAAAAGTACTTTGGCCATTTTGCCTCCACACATACCTCACATTTATCAGAAGGGTTGAACTCTAGATTCAGTAATAAATTTAAACTTACTAACTTTCTTAGCGAGTTTAAATTTACGTGTCCTAATCTACCATGCCATAAATTAGAACACTCGACCAAATAAGAAAAAGCTTTTATTATATTACGATCATCAAAGTTAAACTTGCGATGTACATTTATTACATTCATCTTAAAGAGCCCTTTTTCTAGGTAACCCTTGCCTAAAAATTGACCCGCTTTGATCAATACAAACTTATCCGACTCAAATACAAGTTTAAAACTAGCTTTGCTTAATGCTGAGCCGGAAACTAAGTTCTTGCGGATGTCTGGGACATGTAACACATTATTGAGAGTCAGCTCCTTTCCTAAGGTCAGCTTCAGGACCACCTTGCCTAGTCCGACGATGTTGGACGTTACGGAGTTTCCCATAAACAGCTTTTGGCCATTGATCGGCATGTAGTATGAGAACAACTCCTTGTCTGAGCAGACGTGGCGAGTAGCTCCAGTATCCACGAACCACTCCCTCAGATTGTCTACTAGGTTGGCCTCGAATACCACAGCTGATAGATCTATCTGGTCTTCGGCTAGGTTGGCCTTTCTTTGATCGTCCTTCTTCGGTAGGTGACAATCCTTAGCCATGTGGCCAGGTTTCCCGCAGTTGTAGCAAGCATCCTTGATCTTCTTATTCTTGCTCTTCTTAGGCTCTTGCTTCTCATGCTTGTCCCTGGACTTCTTCCTCTTCTTGCCACCTTTATCTTCAGCAAGGTTCACGGTGCTTTCGGAGGGGGTCTTGCCTTGTTTGACTTCGGACTTTCGGTTGTTTTCCTCAATCCAAAGCCTCACGATCAGGTCTTCTAGGCTCATGTCCTTCCCCTTATGCTTGAGGTAGTTCTTGAAGTCTTTCCAGAGCAGGGAGAGCTTTTCGATTACCGCGGCCACTTGGAAAGACTCACTGAGTTACATCCCTTCGATATGTATCTCGTGAAGGATTAGCTGCAATTCTTGCACGTGGTTGATAACATTCTTAGAGTCCACCATTTTGAAGTTGAAGAACCGCCCGACAATAAACTTCTTCGTCCTAGCATCCTCCATCTTGTACTTCTTCTCGAGTGAACTCCACAGCTCCTTAGTGGTCTTGTGTACCATGTAGACGTTGTAGAGCGTGTCGTCTAGTCTATTCAGGACGTAGTTGCGGCAGAGGAAGTCACTGTGATTCCACGCATCGAGGGCATTGATCACTTGTTGATCTTTCTCGTTCTCCGCGAGCTTTGGTGCGTCCTCCTTCAGGAACCGTACCAGATTGAGCGTGGTCAGGTAGAACGTCATCTTCTGCTGCCGCCTCTTGAACTCGGTACTGTTGAACTTTGCTGGCCTTTCGGCGTGGATAGTTCGTAGGTCCATGGTCAGAGCAACGTTGCTACTCGATGCCATCTTCGAGTACAATCTCGTCTTACGATTGTTGTGTGTATGGATACGAGTACTTGATTAGGATCAGGCTATAGTCGAGGCAAGTGTTAGACACTTTCTCCGTAAGATGAGATTGCCCCGTATATTTCAGTGCGTATGGGCTAAGGCAATCGTCTCCAAGATACAATGACTATCGGGCAGTTCCAAGATCGTTGCACACGACTCTCGAACCTTTCGGGCGAACCCTTATATACCCGAAACTTTCTTGGACTTGTCTAAGTGATAGAACGAGGGAAGAGAAGAAGCAGACAATACAAGAAGGCAAATGTCGCTGGGATAATTAGAAATGGCAGAGGGAGGGCCTATTTATAGGCTGGACGAGGCAAGGGGATCAGTCACTCCGAAGGGACACGACTGTTGGAGTTCCCTGTCTGGATAAGCCTGACTCCTGGAAATTTCCAAAATACTTAAAGCTCCTCTGGCTCCTCGCGACGTGGTAAGTGCACCTCAATGCATCCAAGCACCTGCTCCCAGCCTCGAGCCCGTGTCCGATCCCGGTCTCGTGCCCGTGCCCATGCGAGGACGGTGCTAAAGCACCGTCCTCGCAGTTAACGGAAAGTCAACCAAAAGTCAACGGATGGTCAACCTAGGGAGTGGTCAACTTGTTGAGAGTCAAGGAAGGAAATCTCCTTATAAACTTGGAAAAATTCCTTGCTCTTAGCAATGTGGTACACACTTTCCCTTTCTTTCACTTTCCATAACTTAACACTTTGGTTTTGGGCATTTGGTCCAACTTGGGCCTTTATTCAATTTTTCCCAACAAGTTGATCTAATTGATTATTGTTGGTTATATTATCTAATCACGCAAACTAACCTTTCGAGGTCATTTATACTATTGAGTACAGGTCGCATGCGACGTATACCATATAAGCAAGGACAAAAAAATAATTGTTCTAGTCTACACGTTGTCAGAATGACATATTTTTATTGATCAAAATGACATAATTTTTTGGGTCAAAATAACTTAGTGCAATTAATTCGAATGACATTATATAATTAGTCAAAATGATATAGTATAGCTATTGGAATAACGTATTACTGTTAGTCTAAATATCGTATTGCTATTATTCTATAATCATGTATTAATATTAGTATAAAAATAACGTGTTCATGTTAGTCTTAAAATAACATATTACTATTTATCAAAATGATATAGTATAATTAGTCTAAAAATATATTTCTATTAATCTGAACATCATGTTCATATTAGTTTAAAAATGGCATATTCTTGTTGGTCAAAATTAATTATTTCTATTATTCGTAAGGACATGTTTATATTGCTCTATATGACGTATTTCTATTTTGACGTTAGAACATGTTATTATCATAGAGACAACAAACCAAGATATAGAAAAAGTGATCAAAGTCGTGATCTCATTAGTTAACTCAGTGGTTGTTATAACTGGATATGTCATTTTGAAATAACTCACTACGCCATAATAATATAATTTAACACAGGGGCGGCGCCACATGACCCCACTTAATTTTATTTTTTTGTTAATTAACTATACTTTTTAATATATATTCCTACTAAAATTTAAAATTGACCCTATTAATTTTAAAAACATTAGAAATTGACCCCACTTACGAAATTTTTTGGCTCCGCCTCTAATTTAACATGCCATTTTGATATAAATTGATATGCCATTTTGATATAACTCAATATACCATTTTGATGTCAGTCTGTCATTTTGATAAAGTATTAATATTTTACTTATAAAAAAGTGTTGATATTTATTTTTCTAAAAAGGATCTGAGCACACAAAAGTACATAAGCTCCGACATTGGCGACTATAAATATCCGAACTTTACCAAAAGAAAATACATGCAGCGCCGAGTAACCAAGCCCGGCCCATTGCTCATGCCGAAGTAACCAAGCCCGGCCCATTGCTCACAAGACAAATTGGATTCTTCCGGCAAAATATGGAAAGTCTCCGTAAAATATGGAGTATATAGACACTAGGGTTTAAAGACAAAAATATTCTTGGTATTCCAAATGTAGATAAATTGTTTGTTGTTTTTTTTAATGCAATTGCCCCTTTCGGACAATGCTACTAATATATTTGGTTCTGTAATGTCTACGGGCATTTTGGTCATCCGGTGACTAATCACACGATTTTTAATAACTACGAGGGTCAGCACCGTCGGTCAAATGAAATGACGGATTAACCCAAGCATTTTTTTCCTGGCAGAAAGCTTGATCCTTGCTATATACCTCCAAAAATTAAAATATAAAGATTCCATCGGAGTCGGGCAACACATCCATTTGATTCCTTTGTCATATTGTAGCAAGAACACAATAGAATTATTGAGAGGCGCTGTCAGATTCAATTTCACTCTTAAGCAGAATATCCTAAAATCAATAGATTTCGATGTGTTAGAAACCTAATAAATATTTTTATGGTTATTTAGAACATTAACACGCTCTTTAAGTAATATGATATTATTATCGTACTATTTGATATAATTCTTGATATATATATATATATAATATAATATAATTAATCACATATAAAAAAACATAAAGAAGTCGTGCTTTGACTTGTCCATTTTCTACGTTTCAAAGATTTGAAGAGCTATTTCGGCACTGACCAAGAATTGGTGGGTAAAGGAGACCTCCGGGGAAGATTCGTCTGATTCAATACGACCATGGATATTACACTTGTAGGACATGCAACAATCCAATATAAGGGTGATAAGGGTGGATAGGAGCGCTACCTTTGTCTCCGTCGGAATAAATCAGTCAAACACGATGACCGGGAGACAATTGGGATGTCCTTCGTTCCGTTATTTAATCAGCCTTTGGTTTTGTTTTTTTGATGTTAATTTCTATAACAAATTGGTGTTTTAAATTTTAATGCTGAAATTTTCCATCCTCAAATTGAAAGTTTGAAAGTTCTAAATGAGTTAGACATTTTGGCGATGAATGTTTAATTACAATTGTTCTTACATGAACAATGCTTGTCCCTCCTAAGTTTCAAATTTGTGTGCTGAAAATTTAAGATCACCAATATACTTTCTTACTTTAATCGAAGTAAAATTGTCAAAAATATTTTTCCACTAAAATTTAAATTCTGAAAATTTTAATTTTTATGTTTGGAAAAAGTATACTTAAAAACTTGTAGTTTGACATTTAAGAAAACTGTGTTTTTTTTTCAAATGTAATCTTTATAGTTTATTTTCTTAGACATTTCAAGTCTGGGACAATCTAAGTAGGTGCCCGAATATATGTTCGTCCACATAGATGGCAGTTGGCAAAATGCTATTTGATGTAAACATTCTATTTTGTTTAAATCATGATGATATAGCATGTGATAAATATTTAATTTAATCTCAAATTTGATTGAAAAACCACAACTTTTTATTCAAGAATCAAATTGGCTTGATTTAAGTTGTTTTACGAAGGTGAGATATATATCTATAATTTTTTAATATACAACTTCTCCAAAATCGAAATATAAAATTGTCCAAAATATGTTTGAAATTAATAGTAAGTTGAGTTACGAACATAATAGTTTCAAACCTATTTTTGACAATATTTTATATCAGTTTTGGAGAATTCATAAACTAAAATATTGTAATTATATGTCTCATCTTCGTAAAATAATTTGAATCAAGTCAGTCAAACTATCGAATAAAAATTGTGATTAGCTAACCAACTTTGAAATTGAATTAGATATTTGTCATATGTCATGTCATCATTACTTAAACAAAATGGAATATCAACATGTTAGCAAAGTGATATCCACATGGAAGGACATATGGTCTGACACCTACATGAATTACCCGAGATTTGAAATATTTGAGAAAGATAAACTACATGAACTGAATTTAGAAAAAAATATATACAACTTTTTTTAGAAATTGTTAAACCACATGATATTTAAATATAATTTCCTTTAATGAAGCGCATTTTTAAATTTCAATAAATACAAAGATTTCCCCTTTCCATGATATCTCAATTTATAACAAATTAAATAGGAAATATCTTATTTCACATTTAGTTTTTTGAACATGGAAAACAAATTTATGGTAATACACTCACTCTATGCATAAATCTTTTTTTCTAACTTTAACTGATCAGTAATTAAAGTAATTATAAAAAATGGTATTATAACTTAGTTAAACAACATCAAGTTCAAACTTCTGATAATCCAACGAATGTTGACTACTTCTTGATAAACTTTGTTACAAGTTATTCATTTCTTACTTAACTCAAACTTTTTTTAATATTGTTAATTGAATATCGGGAATAGCAACCTAATTCAAAGCTTTCTTATTTCCAAAAATACTTAATCTGTCTACCAACATTAATACCTTGGCTTGTTACCAACCCACCGCCATTCCCCCGGCTCTCTCTCTCTCTCTCTCTCTCTCTCTCTCTCTCTCTCTCTCTCTCTACGCAGAAGAACATTTCTGGCCAGTCACTACCACTAAAGGACTACACCAAATAGACCTGAGGACTAAACAAAAGTGGATCCGAAGACAAATATTGGAGGCCACTAAGAAACAAACATAACAAGTCAAAAAAAATCAGGAGTGAAGGAAATATTTTATGATACATTTTTATTAATATTCAAAGTCGAATCCCAAAATAATAAAAAAAACAAAAATTTTCTTAGCTAGCAAGGAGTTGAAACTGAAGAGTGAGATGAAAAGACAAGTATGCCCTTAATTCCATAGTGTTTTTTTTTTATGATCCCATGCACCCATAAACTGGAATCTCTTGGGGAGCCGTTTCTGTCCTGCAGCTTCTTCCCCTCTATACGCCAACCTTTGTTCTGTCCTCTTATATATATACTTATAAACCTCACCTCTTCTCTCCACCCTAACAGACAACACAACACATACACACACAGAGAAACCTACTCTCTCTCTCTCTCTCTCTCTCTCTCTCCCTCCTCTTCTTATTCCTCTTCACCCACCATGCCTTCTAAGGCCATGCACCTGTTGTCTCCATTTGGGGGATCCTTCACAAAATTCTCTAACAACACTTTGTCTACCATTTCTACTCCTCCTTCTACTCCATTGCCTTTCTATGGTTAGTGGTCTTGATCTCTTCTCAATCACAAGTTTCTAAACTTTCTGGATCTTCTCCTTTACTCTTCATTCTCTATGTCATGGCGTTTTCGTGGGGGGGTTATTCCTTTTAACTCTTGTATTTTGAGCTTAGCATCGTTGAACCATATTTAAGGAGCGACTTTTTCGATAGTGTCGTGGTTATTGATTCGAGAAAGAGAGAATTAACAACAGAGCTAACATACTTTTTTAGACCATCGCTGTTGAAATGTATTTTTCGGAAACAACACCTTGGTCCATTTCCTCTGGTCCTTTTCTGTGTACATTTTTTTATGAGGAAATTTCTACAACAATATTACATATCAGCAGGAATTTAATTTTTTTATTCCTATTGGATAATTTTTTAAAGAAAACGTTTACGCTCACTACATAAATGTCTGAGCTCTGTCACTAAATCAATTTGTTTCAGGTTCCACCGTAAGGTTAAATGTTATTTGATATTTTATACTTTTATTCAATTCATATACAGTTTGTTTGCAACTGAATTTTTTCAAGAGATGGACAAACTTTTTGAACCATCTAATAAGTATTTGGTAACAAAAGTTGGAGGATAACTATTAAAATTAATGTAATAAATTTGGTACACAAAAGTTGGAGGATAACTATTACAATTAATGTAATAAATTTCTGATGGACCGGATCGCTTTTTTGTATATTTTTTTCATCGTGGCTAGGCGTTTGGCTAAATGGGGCTAAGGACAAAACAGTGTACTTTGACATCCGGCGGAGGTGTAGTGCCATATCCAAGCCTCGCACTGAAGGTAAATCAATCACATCCTTGCATGCGCTTTTGTACGCATTTTATATCCAATGCCGATGCGAACTCCATCATTTAGCGACACAACAGGTGCAAACTGTTTATATGTTGCCAAACAATTATTTCATAGCAAATTAATCTCGTAATTATTATCTTGCTTACACGATCTAGTGTCATCATGGTGTCATCCCAAGTGATGCTAGGGATATAAATTACAATAAATGTTTAGTTTTCAATAAAAAGGCGGGAAAACCGTACGCTACATTGTTGCTATTAGGAATCATAGTTTGACTCCACTTGCTTAGTTTTATTTTGGTGGAATTTGACTTGTCCACTATCTTGTATAGGCTACACGAATATTTTCCAACCACAGAATGGCCTGCCGACGGTGTTCAAATGGCAAGACATTGTGGAAGATGATAATGTCAACGGAGAGGAAGCCAGAAAGGTAACAGATGAATCCAAATTTGAACCGAACCGAACAATTTTTGTAACATAAGTTGACGTGGACAGTTTCATTGGTTGGTAAACATGTTCAAGGCGGGCATAGAGGAGGAGATTAGGAGCCAGATTAAGGGGATAAAGAGGATATTGGGTTCGATGGAGGATGGAGAGATAACCGTATCGGCGTACGATACGGCTTGGGTCGCTCTGGTGGAAGATGTACAAGGGAGTGGAGCTCCTCAGTTCCCAAGTAGCCTCGAGTGGATCGCAAACAATCAGCTATCGGATGGCTCCTGGGGTGACTCCGACATTTGCCAGGCTCACGACCGCCTCATTAACACCTTGGCTTGTGTCATTGCCTTGAACTCCTGGAATTTGCATCCGGACAGATGCGACAAAGGTACGAACATTGTCGATCATATTTGTTATAGTTATTTCAATGATATTTTCTTCGTTTGTAAAGTTTAAAATTCGAGATTATGTTTGGTAAGTTTAAGTTACTTTCTAGTGAGATCAATTTATCTTTAGTTGTTGTAAACTTATCTTTTACAAACAAGAAAAATGATGTGTCCTTTTTAGCTGTACCATGTCATACATGCAAGTACAACAACATTGTTCGGCATTTTTTCTGAACCAAACATTGTCTTTTCACGGCAGGTTTAGAAGGATAAAATTCGTGACGTGAAATTATTTGTTTTTCGAATTTTTTTCTGTAAACTTCTTTACATTTCAGTAAATATTATTGTAATTTCTGCAATCAAGGTTTTCAATACTTTGAACCGATTGTCAACATTTTTTTATGATTTTTGAAATTTTCGTTATCAATTAAATATACCAAGATAAACGTACTAAACTGTTATTAAAGAAAACCCTTAGGAGTATCCTTTGTCTCGGTCTTACTAGCTTGCTCTAGGAATTGGCTAGTTTGTTTTTATTTTATACAATAGCGTCACCACCAGAAACAAATTCATTAGCATCTGCATGATGCAAAGTACTAGCACCACCAAATATCTGCCGTCCTTTTGGTGTATAGTAGAAAAAAAATTAAAATTGACTTTTATGGTGTCATTTCTTTCTTCTTTGGCAAAAAAGAAATCTGGGCTCGATTATGTTATAATTTTGAGCATGTCTTGTTATTTTCGAGTGAACTCTATAATTTTCATCATGGACTTGTATTTATTTGGTATATTGGAATTCTACTTATGAAATTACACATTCTGAAAAGCTGGAGAATATTTGATGATTATACCATGGTGCAATGATTTTCTTTCTCTCGTCGGAAATAGTGCAATGAATTGAATATCAAACGAAATAACATGTCGTGACACGTAAGATTGGCTTGCAGCTAATTAATTATGAAGAAACAATATACTCATAAATTAATGAGCAACGCAGCTTTCCTAAATTGAAATATATATTTTTAAATATAAATTAAAATATCACATCAGAATGTAAAGGTGCATGATGTTCATTATTACCAGGAATGGAGTATTTCAGGGACAACCTGCACAAACTGGAAGACGAGAATCCCGAGCACATGCCTATCGGCTTCGAAGTTGCTTTCCCATCTCTACTTGAGATTGCAAGATCTCAAGACATTGATATCCCTTATGATGCTCCTATCCTCAAAGAAATCTACTCCAAGAGAAACGTCAAGCTCCAAAGGTACGTACACACAAACACAAAATAAACTTATAGTATACGATAAAAAAAGATTACAGGCAAATATTAAAAAATAAGACACGCTGGCCATAATTAGGTGTGGCTTGGGTTTCCACTAAGTATTAGACGACAAGTACATCTGCAGTGTAATAATTGTGTTGTGTTGGATAGGATACCAAAGGACATAATGCACCAGGTGCCCACAACGTTACTCCATAGCTTGGAGGGGATGCCAGGTTTGGATTGGGAAAAGCTTCTCAAGTTGCAAAGCCAAGATGGTTCTTTCTTGTTCTCTCCCTCCTCCACTGCCTATGCACTCATGCAAACTAAAGATCTCAATTGCCTAAGTTACTTGAATAGGGCCATTGACAGATTCAATGGTGGAGGTAATTGATTAACCAATTCATTCATTCATTTCTATATTTGCGAGTAACCCACTAAATTAGGTCAGCAAACTTCTTGGATAAATAAATATGACATGTCGCTAATGTGAATAACCATAAACATGCTAACTACAAAAAAACACACTAACCATGAATAAGCAAGTGTTTGTCACAAAAAGTGTCTGATTTGAATTTTTCTGTTATAAAATTTTAAAAAATAAAAGAATACATAATTAAAAAATGCATAAAACCAGATTAACTATAATACTTATGTGAATTGAATTCATCTCTGTTGGTGCGAAAAATTAATCATGTATTTGTTAATGTACTAATTATAAGGTCGGTGATCTGTGTGCGTCTTGTTTCAGTTCCCAACGTGTACCCGGTTGACTTGTTCGAACACATATGGGCAGTTGACCGCTTACAGCGGTTAGGAATTTCAAGATTTTTCCAGGCAGAAATTAACGAATGCCTAAGTTATGTTCACAGGTACATGGGAGTTGACACTAACCGATATTGTAATTGTCATTTTATTTTAAGCAAAAAAGTACATCAAAGACGTTACTAATTATTTTTTTTCATTCTAATTTGCCTATTTGATTCCACGTAGGCACTGGGATAAGAATGGAATTTGTTGGGCGAGAAACTCTTCTGTTAAAGATATCGACGACACCGCTATGGGATTCAGGCTACTGAGGCTACATGGCTACGATGTGTCCCCTGGTATGTAAGCGTCAATTTTATTTTCAATAAGATTATTCAGTGAACATATATTAAAAATTTAGTTATTTTTAGTTTTTACCGTAGTTTTCAATACCGTTCCGGAGGTCATGCCAGATTTTGTCCAGAATTCGGTATTACTAGTATTACCGGTTGAACCGGTGGTAGAATCAACATTTTTTTGACATAATTTTACCATATACATACATATAGAATTTAAGATTTAAGATATATAAGTTTAGGGTTAATGTTAGGATTAAGGGTTTAGGATTAGAAATTTATATTAAGTCATTATTCAAACTAAAATTATATTATTCGAACTAAAATTATTTAAATACATGTGTACATAAATTTTTCCAATTACATAATAACATCAAATTACATAATTTATCTCAAACTACATAATAATTACATAATTTAAATAACATAAATGGTGTACATAATTTTTTTTTAAAATTCCAAAAATATTTTTATAGAAACAATTATTATAAAATTATAATGATAAATGAAATATCTAAAATGACAACACGAATGAAATAAAATAAGTTTCTAACATTAAATCAATGCTTCTTAATATTTTTCCACTAAATTTAATTATTCTTTAATATTCGTAGTGTACATATTAAATATATTTAATGAGAATAAATAATCAATAAATTAGTGTAGTAAAGTGGTGAAATCCTCTCTCTCTTTACCCTACACATGAGTTTGATTCCCAACTCCACCATTTCCAAAATTTTACAAAAAAGTAGGTCATTTTGGTCCAACATGAAATTTCCGGAATAACCAAACCATCATACCGGGCAGTTGAACCAGAAATTGACCGGTTGAACCAAAACCTGACTGTACCTTTGTTTGTTTGTGTGTATACCCGGTCGGACCGCGAAATTGAAAACTATGGTTTTTACTCCGTGTGGTTTAACATAATATGTTATAATATAAAGTCTCATGTCTGCAAAAATATTTTTAAAAAATGTTTTATCTTAACCAATATATCTTAAGATTTGAATTATTAAGAATATATTGTTGATTATTTATTGGAACAAATTTGTCAATTTTCAAAATTTTAGTTCATTTTTCGCGAATCTAGATTAGTCGGTGCAAAACTATCCGAATAATACTTATATAAAAAAATATTTTTAAAGTTCAATATGAGATGATACTGCCTGGAACATCACTCACGTGTGCCTGTTGACAACGACTTCGATGTGCAAGTCAAAGCACTATTTTTTTTTACAGAGAGTCAAAGCACTATTTGGGTGGAAACTATTAGTCACCCACGTCCCCTTTTTATCTCAATATTTTTGGGTGGTCCGGAACCATATGTTGTGTCAAACTATAGATCCTGTAATATATTTTCACGATTGCCACTATTTATTGATCTAATTATTAAAGTGCAACAATGTCCAGATGTGTTCAAGTACTTCGAGAAAGATGGTGGGTTCGTGTGCTTTATAGGGCAGTCAACTCAGGCAGTGACGGGGATGTTCAACCTTTACAGAGCCTCCCAAGTGATATTTCCTGGAGAAAAAATTCTCCAAAACGCTAAAGAATTCTCTTCCAACTTCCTAAAGGAGAAGCAGGAGGCTAATGAAGTTTTTGATAAATGGATTATTACCAAAGACCTTCCTGGCGAGGTTCGCTATCTTCACATCTCCTTCTCCAGATGATTATTACCATATAATCATTTGACATCTTTTTGTCCGAGCGTGATGTTATTTCGTTTCATTTTTCTTGGTAATGCAGATTTTCGAATTCTTATTTTAACGGAAAAAAAAATTGTGTAAGAGTTTTGGTAACCAAAAAAATACAACAAAACCACATGGTACGTTATTGGTTCAATATTTTCCCTTTGTTTTTTTCCTTTGACGTGGTACTTAAATTAAATTTGGTATATAAATTACAAAATGTATGGTAGTTTACATTTTTTCTTGATCCGGACAACCAATTGTGAACCTTTGTCATTACATGTGTTGGTATATAAATTAGGTAGTGCCGTAGCATCTCTTTCTTATTTTATGATTGGAAGTGATCATAACATCATAACATCTATTTGTTTAAACTAATAATTACCACTGAAATAAATAGGTAAAATACGCACTTGAAGTACCGTGGTATGCCAGCTTGCCTCGAGTGGAGGCAAGATTTTTCATTGAACATTACGGTGGGGAAGATGACGTATGGATCGGCAAAACCCTATACAGGTTCTACTATTTTTTCTTTATTCTTTTCTAATCCGTGCATTTATCTTGCTGCTCTCACCACCCATAGTTTTATTCTTTATACATTATACTAAATTAAAATTCAGTTACTATCATAAGAAAATAAAAATATACGACCATTGCAGAATTAACCAATAGTTTAGTGAACATGAGTGTGTAAATTTGAGTGTATTGTTATTTTAGTTATTTTTAACCACGCAACTTCTATAGCTCACAACAAAAAACAGAATATTTGTATCTTTAGCTTTATGCCAAAGGGAATCATCTTCTCTAAACCAAGAAAACAACGGAGAGAATATGTAGCGAACCACATGACTTCCAATCTCCAAATAAACGACAAAATATGACTATGAAGTACTGGTTGATTGTATTATGAGCGATTGAGCCAAACATTTGAACTCAGCTCTTTGTCCATGCTTAAGTGTGAAAAAAAAATGTAAATATTTGGCAAACTGACCGATTAAAGTAGTCGGTAGGGTGAAAATAACTAATAGAAGAAGACACTATATAACATAAATATATCCAATTGTAACTCATTACATATTTGAAATAAAGTGAATAAAATATAGTAAACTATGGAAATGATTGCATATAAAATTTGTCTTAGTTCAATTAGAAAATTCAAAAAACCCTTATTATATATATATGATAACTCTATTAAAACGACATATTTCTGAAAATTTGTGTTTTTATTGTGATGCAGAATGTCATACGTGAACAACAACACGTATCTCCAGCTTGCAAAGTTGGACTATAACAATTGCCAAGCTCTTCACCGTGCTGAATGGGACAATTTTCAGAAGTAAATATCAAGAATTTTTATTGATAATCATTTTACAATATATTCGGAAGAGGTTAAACGAATGATATATAATATTGACAGGTGGTATGAAGAATGTGACCTGGGAAGTTTCAGGATAAGCAAAAGAAGCCTTCTGAATGCTTATTTTGTGGCAATGTCAAGTATATTTGAGCCAGAGAGGTCTCAGGAGAGACTTGCTTGGGCTAAAACCACCATATTGCTAGAAACAATAGAGTCTTATTTTGACAAAGATTATTGTGATAACATCGACGAGAGGAAAGCCTTCGTCCATGACTTCAAGAATGGCATTGGGCTACACCACTCGCTTAATGGAAGGTACACAATACGAAATTGTAGTTTCCATTGCTTTTTCCTTGAATGATCATGCTCGTGGAGAAATCATCGTAAAGTTCTAAGGTTGTCTTGTACATGTTGCTTGGGTCTCATAGTTTGTTTTGAAT
This sequence comes from Hypericum perforatum, assembly GCA_012979155.1. Classification (NCBI taxonomy): domain Eukaryota; kingdom Viridiplantae; phylum Streptophyta; class Magnoliopsida; order Malpighiales; family Hypericaceae; genus Hypericum; species Hypericum perforatum. The sequence continues at coordinate 65,111 of SOPF01028659.1, forward strand.
ATAACACGTCTTTACAATTCTGTTCTCCCACAAAAGAGTTTTGACAACTTTTTTAGAAGGGACCAAAATGATCTAGGCTTCATAGTGAGGAATAACTTGAGTTTGTTTGAACGTAATTACACGACAAGTTTAAAAGTATCACCTTCCTATTTATAGTTAATTCGGGATATATAAAAAAACAATTCAGAGTTGAAAACTTACAATAACTGACTTTAATTTAAATCTGCAAGTTGCAGGAAGATTGGACAAAAGAGAACAAGGCAAGAGCTTGTCAGGTTGTTGGTTGGGACCCTAAACCACCTCTCTTTGGACGCCTTGGTAGGCGATGGACGAGACATTATCCCCAGTTTGCGTAATGCCGTAAGTAACACTGAACACTTATCTGTTATACGCAGGGACGGATCCAGAAAATTTATATTATGGGGGCAAAATATTTATTTATCTCATGCAATTGACAAAAAAAATTTAATGGGGGCAAATTAGTCAATATTAATGGGGGCAAACTCTTTTTTTCTATTAAATATATACCAAAAAAAAAATTTTGTGGGGGCAATAGTCACCATGTACCTCCGTCCCTGGTTATACGAATTATTATTTGGAACGACAATTTGTATAAATCAATACGATTATATTGGAGATATTTAAAATTCTTATTTATTAAAAAAACACTAAACACTTCTTAACCGACCTTTGTAATTGGAAAATAGTGGAAGCGGTGGCTAATGAAGTGGGAGGCAGAGGGGGAAAGACGCCAAGGAGAAGCAGAGCTACTAGTACAAACTATACTTATCACATCTGGCCAGAGGCAGCCCTTGAGCCATAATCTTCCAGAATACGACCACCTCTGCGACCTCACCAACGAGTTGTGCTCCCAACTTGGTCGCCACCAGAACAGTAAGGTTAGTGGAATACGAATTTCCGTAGCTAACCACAAACTCTAAACTGATGATTCGTATCTTGGTTTCTGTATATACTTAGATATTCTCTGTATAATGACTGAGACTGATTAATTCCACAATTTCAGGTAAATGGCATCAATGGCAGACTTAGTGATGCTGGAAAAATGGCAAGCTCAGAAATAGAGAATGGGATGCAACAACTTGTGCAATTGGTCTGCAAAAAATCACAAGATGGGTGCTTGGACGCTAACATCAAGATGACATTTTTGATGGTAGCAAAGAGCTTTTACTATTTGGCTTGGTGCAATCAGGAAACCATCAATTATCACATTGCTAGAGTGCTCTTCGAGAGGGTCTATTAGTTGTTGCAAGTAAAGTCAGGATACATAGCTCCAACCAATGTAAAAAAATGTAAACTATTGACTTCGAATACAGTCAACCAGGGTGTTTATCTTGCTAGCCTTTTAAGAAACAAAGATATGCACCTTGCTAAGTTTAGACTCCAATTGAGTCTCCTTTAGCTTCACTTTTTTCCATCTACTTCTCTCTCACCCGTCTTCCTCTCTCTGAATTCTCCCTTGCGTTGAAAAAAGCTGATATGCCGCTACCGCCCTCTCCTTTGGCCGGGGGCCGGTGGAAGAAGGCGCCTTAATGACGACGGTGACCCTATTCATTGACCACCTCCTTCCATTGCAGAACGGAGCAGCATTGCGAAACTATTTTTCCAAGATAGTCACAATTAGACATGAACCACGGTTTGAATTTGTTTTGACTCCGCCAGAAGATAGACTTTTGACGCATAGTAACAACTATCTCAGGAGCGTCGATTGGCAATATGTAACTCTTTCCATAGAACGCTTTGCTTAAAACAAATTCAAGGTGTGTGTGCTTGAATCTATCTACATGCATGGGAAAAATAACTTATCTATCTACATGTTGACTGCTTCTTTGGGAGATTTTATAATGGCGCAGAAATGCACCTCTTCCAGAAGTAGGTTAGAAAAAGCGAAGGTCTTGATCTCTTGTGAATCAATGACCCGAATAGAAGAGTCTCTCAGAGTAAAGGTAGATGGGGTACATTCATTTGGTTAGTATATCGAAGCTCAAGGCGAAGAAGGTGAACGGAGCGACTCGAAGAATTATTTTCCTGGACACGGAAATACAAGGTTTGAGGGCCATAGGAGGAAGATCAGAGGTCGAAGACAACCTCAACAACCAGATTTGGACAGAGAGATGGAGAGTAGGGAGGTAGCCTATCTCATCATTACCTGTCGCCTAAGGCGCAAGCACAACGGTCGTCTCTGCACGGAGCAGTGGTAGAACTTGTGTTGGACATGAAAGAAATCTGAACTGCTTTAAGCAAGCTACTCTGAACGTCTTTTCCTTTGCCAATTTCTTGCGGGTTAGCTAAGCGTCAAATTGAATTTTAACGTCAATAGCAGAGGGGAGCAAAGATAATATAATCGATCCACGTGACAAGCAAATTCGACAACGAACACAGAGTTCTGCTGACTTTTTGCCTGTTCTCATTTCACAATAGGGAATTCCCAGATTAGTTTGTAGCAGTCGCAGACATTAACATACCCGCGACAAGGTTAACTTCAGTCTCTTCTCTCAGGGATCTTGCACCCAAATTCTGATGGTTCTATCCCCATCAAGTCCTGCAGAAGCTATCTTGTTATCAGTCGGATGGCAAGTCACGGAGATGACAGTATCCGTATGGCCTTCGAGTTTCTGAATCATAGTTTTCTGCTGTAGGTCCCACAGATAAATGCACTTATCCTCCGACCCGCTCACAATGTACTTCCCGTTGGTCACGGAGAATGTCGAGGTAATGCAGTAAACCTTGTTCGTATGCCCTGAGTATATCTTCAGGAACTTCCCCGTGGAGTAATTCCACAGCTTCTGATACACACAAAACACTAAATTGATCGCTAAATTCAACACGAGCAAACAATCTAGGGTAATGGAGAGGCAACTTACGAGGGTGCTATCGAGGGTAGCAACGAGGATGAACTTGCCATTGGGGGAAAACTTGGCAAAGGAGACAGCCGGATCCTTGTCATCGATGAGTGTCTTGAGGCAGGCGCCGGACGAGGCCTCCCATATCTTGCAGGACCCGTCGTGTGACCCCGAGACAATGAGGGACCCGTCCTTGTTGAAGTGGACGGAGGTGACGGGCATTGAGTGAGCCCGGATGACGTGGACGCAGCGTCCTGTCTTGGCCTCCCAAACCCGGATGGTCTCGTCGAAGGAGCCCGACGCGATCAGATTCGACTGCGGGTTGAAGTTGACGGAGAACACGACGTCGGTGTGACCCCTTAGGGTTTTGAGGCAGTCGAAGGGCGCGCGTGCGTCCCATATCCGGAGCGTCCGGTCGTCCGACGCCGAGCAGATGTAGTGCGAGTCGGACGACCACGCGAGGTCTGAGACCCCCTCGGAGTGGCCAACCAGGCGGTGGACGAGGGTTAGCGACGCCGCCGACCAGATTATAACCGTCTTGTCGAGTGACCCGGAGGCTAGAAGCGTCCCGTCGTTGGAAAACTTCACGGAGGAGATGGCCCGATCGTGGCCGCGGAGGGTCTTGAGGTGCCGATACGGCTTGTAAGGGGGCGTCGCCATTCCGATGAGCCGCTGGAATGATATCGCCGGCGATCGTCTCTTCACCGGGTTTCGGCGGCAGCTCTAGATTTTTCTTCTTGATTTGTTATTTACAGGAGCGAATGAGTGGGGGAATCGGATGGAAAGTTTCATTTTGAACCATTCTATCTTTTCTAAATTGCCAAATCAACCCCTAAAAAAAATTGCCAAATCAACCGTAGTGGAAGTCGACTCCGCGCTAGATCTATTTTGTGTTGGACAAAATTTTGCGTTCGTAAATTCTACAAAAAATTTCTATATTTTTTTCAAAACCTTAAGAGTTGTGAATAAATAGACAAATCCTTCTACTTCTACTTTATAAACTAACCCATTTCACAACTTTTAATATGAAACATTCTCCAACACGCCTCTCAAAGAAAATCCGGACTAAAATTCGTACGAGCTTAACAATGTTTCTCTTACTCTCAAACAAGAATCGTGCAAACATATAAACCCGTAGGCTCTTTAGAACAATATGGCTCTCGTACTATATAAAAATTTATATAAAATTTTTATATGTGATCAGAAACGGACTTCTATTAATTTTTACTACCCCTTGAATACCCTAACCACACAGACTTAATTTCTTGGGGACAAATGAAAATTAAAGAAACTCAAGATCTCCTTCCTGATCCTAGCCGATGATGCAGTCTGCCCAGTTCCAACTTAACAAATAAACGGCAACTCCCTCCAACCTTTAGCAGTTCCAGGCATCCGGGACATAGATAGGCACTACCAGAGTCAGCCGAGACAGTTACTCGCAGTCTTTTTCTGTCTCGCCTACAGGAATTGTCTGAAAGACCAACATTACAAATTCCATCGACGCAGAAATTGACATCCAACAGACACCCGAACAAGAAGTCCTGGCAGGCTAGAGTAGAATATCGGTTGGTGACTAGCAGCAGCACAACTTCATTCGTGTTGAGATGTACGGTTGGCAAATACAAAATCAAGGAGGAAACAACTCGAAAAGAGAAGCCGGAAAAGTTCGTCTTCAAAAACATTCTACTGATGCTGAAGCTTACTGGATTGGGCAGTGGGCTCGTCTAAAGATAAATCGCTAGAGAATCCACTAGCACATGCATCAAGTTTTGCCAGAGGCTACGAGATGGACCAAAAGGAGAATGACCAGTGATAATATCAGATCCGCTTGCTGTCAACAAAAATTTCAGTAAATTAGCAACCCGAGAGTATAACAAGTGGCTCGTCACTAACGAACATGGGCTCTCATGCAAATGAGTAAGCATCAATATAGCCGTGAGAGGTGAAGGTGCATCTGCTAGTAATGAGAGAGAAGTGAGAGAGATTACCTATATCATCACATGTTGAACTTTTTATTCAATTACATGACCAGAAACTCAACCTCATCAGAGCTTTCTTCATAGACAACATAACCAGAATCACGGGTCTCCTCATTGCCACTACCCTGATCACTATTATAGTTGCTCTCTGATGTACTCATAAACAACGAACCATCAGATGTATGACTACTGATCTGTGACTGCACGCTGACTTCAGAAAGCTCTTGCTCAAACATTTGTTCAATGTCAATGAAACTGCAAATCCAAAAACATGAACCAGAGAGGTAGTTCAATCATAGGTCTTCCTCCGGTAGCTTTGGATTTCAAACAAAATATAACTTGACAAAAGTTGATTGGTTAAGCCCAACTGTCCCAGCTTCATAAACTGACCTTCCCTCAGATGGAAACTCGGCTAGTAAACACATATCAGGCCTTGATTCCAATACCTGCTTTATAGGAAAAATGCTGCACAAATTACCAAGATTAAACCTCAGGAGATATAGCAGAAGCGGCACATCCAATAGCAGAATAACTACCTGGAACTGTAGCATCTGCGGTACCAATCACCATCAAATGCTAAGCCTTCTCTATTTGAGACATCCTGATGGAACCAGACGTCAGGATTGCCCGATGTAGGACACAAACAACGAATACAAACAATATATTGATCGACTCACAAGATGTCGAAGAGATTTAAAGTCACCCGCTAGAACTGCTGTTAATAAACGAGAAACTTCAATCTGCATTTGCAAACAGAACTCACATTTAAGATGGGTCCACAAAATGGGATAGTGATTAAATAAGAGGGAAGAAGAGTGTTACTGCACCTCCTTGAGATGCATGCAATCTCGTAAAATCAGGACTTCCAGTAAATTTCCACCTAAATCCCCTCCAAGATTCCTACAGATTAGGAGACAACAGAAATTTGTAAAATGTTCCAGAGCAAAGATTTATCCTACTCATGGTCCACGACAGGCCAAACCAACCTCAAAAAGTTTCCACTAATGGAATATGATGTCGAAAGATCAACATATTTTAGTCTGCGGAAACCCTGCAGATGTAATCAGATGAAAAACGTGGCGAATATATTATCAACTCACGCATTCAACGGAAAAAAACTAATGTGCCAGAATAGTAAATAGGGGAATTTTAAATGTAGTCAATAAAGAACTTCAGAGGAGATGATAGTTTAAACTTAGAGAGCAAATCATCCTCACTAAGCAATTATATCAAAACATTCCAATGAAAGTTAAAAGAGGAAAACACCAAAAGAGAAAGAAGCAGAACAGCTTCCTCCTCTGCATCAATGCTACAAACGTTGAAACTAAAACTTCGAGGAATGTAAACTGATGATTTTGTGGGACAGAGAAATCACGATCATATTGCTGTCTTAATTGAACTTGGTTGATGCCGAACCAACTTAAACCTGAACTTGGATTAGGAACCTAAACAATGAAACAAGTTCTAGCCTGTTCCTAGAATCTAAATAGTGGGTTAGAAAAATGAGAAATGGCCAAAAATGAAAGAAATACCATAGCCCATTCAACAAGCATGAGGAATGTGATCTGTTAACGACGACAAAGCTGAATAAAAAAAGCACCAGACAAACACTTCTCATGTTTGAAGGCAGAATCCTGAGCTTGCAAGTATTTGGCTATTCACATCTTGATTCTCTAACAAAAACTGGTGCAATTTATTTTAAAATCTAATTTCTTTTTCCAACTTTGATGTTTTTTACATAATGAAAAATAAAATAATGCTAAATGTGATAAAGGAAAGAGAGCATGTTTATTCCAGCAAATGCCTGACACCCTACCCTAACGATAAAATATTCAAGACATACTTGGGAAAGAAGACAATGAGCATAACGAGGAACAGAAGACTAGAACTTGCAATGTACCCTGATACATACCTTCACAAGAATGCGAATTTTACAGTCATGCAGCTTAAAACCTCTAAGAGCCAGTGAATTTATGTTTGGACAATTATTTACAAGATCGGTGCAAGTCAGTGATTTCAAACTGTCATCTCTTCCTGAAATTAAAAATATTCACAATGAGCACAAACTTACAAAAGACAAAATCAAAATATCTCATAAGAAGACAACTACCTGTTTTGGAAGATTCGAAAAACAAACGCTCTATCAAGGGGCAATACATGCTGACTGACACCAAGGTTTGTCTTAATTCAACGTGTCTGCTCAAACATAAGAGAAAAGAGTACAAAATGATATTTCTTTACCATTGAGATAAGAAAGTAAATGTAACTGAGCACCAACAGAAAAATAATATGTGATCACTCAATGATTCAAAAAGCACGAAAGGCATGCCAAGCATCATGCAGTTAAGACAAACTAATTATAGCAACGAAGTTACATATTCCACATGAAAAACTTGACCTTTAAGTATTATTTATTCAATTTCTTGGTAACTAGATAAGAGACACCACATCCAAGACTACATACTCCATGCTGAAATTCAACTATAACACATTCATAAACCTCCAATAGAAACTTACAGGCCAACTATTTCAAGATCAAGAAGTGACGAGCATGTCGATAATGCTCCAAAAAGAGATGTGCCATCCATTCTTTCAATGTTGTAAAGGTGCAGCCGTCTCAAAAGCATCCTGCAGTATGGAAACACTGAGTTCAAAGCTACCAGAGACCAGAACTCCAGAAGTCACTAACAAATAATTTTTATCATAGCTTCCACGCATACCCAGCAATACCACTGTCTCTGTTTAGAGGGTTCAAACATGATCTTGTAAGAATGGATGACTCCTTTCCCTGTCTAGTCTTCTTGTCATTCCATGAAAAGCTTGATACATCAACTGAATTCCTGATGCTGTAAACGAGTGGCTGACAGGATCCGCCAGATATGCTTGGACTTGGAACTATCCCAAGTTTAAGAGACCTGTAAATCCATTCTAATAATGAGAATGGCAGAACCTTAATGCTAATCCAAAGTCATGACAACACCACCAAGCACTACTGTTGTGCAATGGAAAGACATAATTCAACATTAGTAGCTTCCCATTTGAACAACAGAAACCTCAGCCCACAAAGAACTCCGTACTAGCTTCACCAATTCTGTTTCATCAAAAACCAATCAATCTACTGTATCTTATTGCAGCAACAAAATTATCAACCCCCAATCATACAAGTTAATGATGGGATTTGCAATATAATATGTCACATTGTCATGTCACATGTGGTATATATTTTAATGAATTGAGAAGGAAACAAGGTCCAGGAAGCACACAACGCAGGTAAGTCAAAGTTTCTGGCTAAAAAAAGCCTTCAATGCATAGAACTCAGGAGCACAGCAAGGCATCATAATCTCGTAATATAGTGAAGACAAGCAAACAACAATGCAAGAATGAATGGGGCACAGAGAAAAAAAAAAGAGCTATATGGTTAAGAGATGTCTCACTGGAGAGCTTTCCCAGCGCGTTGGATCACAGTAGCCACAACAGCATTGTTGACTTTCGGTACAACTGTAGTCAGGTCAATGTGGGTATAGCACAAAGGATCCATAGCACATTTGTGGAACATCAAACAAGTCGCAGCAGCATAGCAAAGGCTTTGAGTGTCAAGCATCGAAAAGACCTACAGAAGAAGTCGGCACGATCAATCACTATCCAAATTCCAATAGCCAAATCAACAGCATAGAGCAGCAGCCACTCTAACCAAGGGGAATAGGAACTCCTCTGGCCAAATCATTGCAATTAGCAACACATTCCGATTAAAAAAAAAAAAACACTTCCAGCCAATAATGCGATCTCCAAGCTCCAATAAAAATATAGAATTATTCGCAGTAAGTAGTAAAACAAAGGAGAGAGAGGAGGGACCTTGATAGTGAGATCGGGGGGAAGAGGCCAGGCGAGGGAGTTGTGCTTGGAGGATCGGCTCCTGGACGACCGGTTTCCCGCTTCCAGGAGCAGGGAGCCCAGCCTGATGGCCCGATCGATGAGAATCGACTGGTCGAGGTCAGAGGGAGACGACTCCAGAAGACGCTCGAACGACCGGTCGATCGACAAAGACAAAGATGAAGACGAAGACGACGGGAACGGGGATACGATGTCGCCGTCGTCCTCGTCGCCGGCCAGGCTGAGGAACGTTTGGAGGAGGTTGTCGAGGCTCATGTCGGGACTCCGGTCGGAGCAGCTGGTGTTGTTGTTGGGGTTTGGTGAGGAGGAGGAGGAGGAAGGGCAGGGGCGTTTGGCCATTGAGGTCGGGGTGTGGAGGAGGGCATCCATTTGTGAATTGTGATTTGTTTTGTTCGTTAGTGGGATTTGTGTGTTCAACCGAGGAGAGAGAGAGAGAGAGAGAGAGAGATATTTGCTGGCTTTTTAGTTTTTTCCCTTGTTTTGCAAAAAATAAATAAACCAAAAGCGTAGTCGGGTAGTGTAAATTTTGTAATATTAAACATTAAATATGAGTATTTAAATAATTTTGTATGTTTTAGTTTTTCTTTTTTTTTAGGGTTGTTATAAAGTATATCATTGATACTTACATACATATGTTGTATTATTATTGTCTAATATCAAATCAATGTATGTCACATATTGTTCTAGAGTATAACACTCAATAGCATCTCCATTAATCGTGTTTTGTATTATGATTAGTCTCGGTTATACTACTATTACTCGCACTAACACCTGATTAGCAATATAATACCGAATTCAACCATGTGTTTTTACTTTGTTTTAGGGACGCAGGTGGTGGTAACGCGTGTGGGTTTACGTGGCGGGAGCTGTAAGAGGAGGATGAGCTCTCTCTGCTCGCCGGCTCGAGGAATGCTCTCTATTGGTCCGAAGATGGCAAAATTAGCACTTGTTTTCAGTTCAGCAGAAGGTTCCAAGTTTACATTTTCAACAAAACTAAGAAATAGCAAATAGCAAACTAGGGCATAAGAAGTACCAACACACCGGCAGAAATTAAATTGGTTGATCAAACAAGTGCTAATTTTCTTCCGGCGCGGGCATTAAACGGAGCCTTCCTTCTGGAGGCTGGTTACCACTGTAGACCCTCTCTTCAGCCAACAACGACTGCAGATCACTACCGTTGGCCAAGCTATTAAACTCGACTGCTTTCGAGGGCATTGTAGGATATCGCCTTTGGCAAAAGGTCATTAATCTCTTGACTGACTGCAAGTACTTTCGAGTTGTCTCGTCGTTCATAATGTGGGCCACGCTGTTCGTATAAATCTTCTCGCGCGCTGAACGTTCGTGGATACCAACCATGGTAACACCAATTGGCCAGGGTGCATTACCAATGGCCATCCTGATATAGTGATCCATTGCAGCCAAGTAGTCTCTCTTCATGCAGCAGTCAACCATCAGCATCAAAGCTTGGCGAATGTCATCTGGGAGGACCTAAATTACACAAACAAAAGACGATGAGCAAAATAAGAATTTGGAGAGAGACATGTATATCTTGGAAGAAGCACAAAATCAACGAGAAATCGAGAAATTAGGAAAAACCAGAAGAAGCAAAAGCAGAAGAATAACTATCCTGTTGTCATATCCACCTTAAGAAGATGCTTTACAGTCTAAACTAGCACACTTATGATTATCATCCTAGAATGCAGGGTCAAACGTCAGTTTGCATTGTTCTATTTTATCTAAGATCCATCACTAAACACCAACAGGCTTTGCCAGTTTTCATAAATCTGAGTGCAAAAGAAGCACAGGAGTTACTGTACTTCCCCATGACAAGCAATCCAACTGCATGTTTCATACATAAAATTGAGAGCTGGTGAAAACCCGCAGCTTAAAATCTGGTTCTTATCAGCAGCAAAGAGAAGTGCAATCCACTGAAACTAAAGATGGTAATTCTCCATCCCGACACATAGAACAGGGAATAAACCACCATGTCATTCATACTTAAAGCACTAGACGGAAAACCCACGCTTTACGTGGCGATTCGGTGAAAATGTCTCCTTTGTCACAATTTCAACAACCTTGTAGCATAATGAACCGATCCTCCTAGTCTTTACTCTTTTTGGCCAAGAAGTTTATTTTTTTTATCAGTGCTCATACCTTCCGCAATTTTGCATTCCAGCTCATAACAGTCAATTCTAGGGTACATTCAAGCGACCAGGCATCCCGGGACAACAATCAGGACAACTATTAAACCAATGTTCAGTCAAGAGCCAAACGAGAAAGCTCACCTTCTTCCTGCAGAACTTGAAGAGCGGCATCAAGTACCTCGCGCACTGCTGAAACGTGGCAACCATTGACTTGCCCTTCGCAGTACGCTTCTCAGCCTCGGGCATCTCATCCAGCTCCTGCTTCCACTCATTCAACAGCTTCTTAAAGAAAACCAAAATCTTATCCTCCATACACAGCTCCTCGAAGTTGGCCTTCATCCTTTTCAGATCCTTATCCGTGTCCATCCCGCTCGACCCTCCATCCCCGCTCAAATCCCCGTCCCCATCGACCCTCTCCCCGTCCCCATTCTCCCCTTCCTTCCTCTCCTTCCTCTTCCTCTTGTCCCCGCTCCCGAGCATCCCCGACTTCTGCCTCTTCTTTAGCTCCGCAATGTCCCTAAGGAAATCGTTCGTCTGGCCCTCCATAACGTCGCTGTCCACCTCGAACAGCCCGGCCTGGAGCACGTACTTGAGGCGGTCCAGCCTCGCCTCATCGTCCTCCCCAAAGAGGGTGACAGGCTGCTTCAGGAACCGTAGGCGGCGGATCACCTCCTGCCGAGGGAGGACGAGGTTCTCGATTTTCTGCTCGTTGGAATTAGGGTTTGCGGAGGGGGTGGCAGAAGGGGCAGCGGAGGAGGAAGGGGGAGTGACGGATGACGTGGATGAGGCGGAGGATGACGTGGAGGAGTGGCGGAGGGATTTGGCTTCGAGTTCGCTGCGCTCTTGTTCGCGAAGCTTCTGGATTTGCTTCTGCTCGATCTCGGAGCGCTTGAAGAACCGCTTGCCTCCTCCTCCGGCGGTGTCTTGGGCTAGGGCTTCCCGCTTCTTCTGTAGTTCTTGCCTCAGGGCTTCCATCTCCGGTACCGGAGCGGGTCTTGGATTGGCTGTCGTCTGTTTCTAAAGAGATGATGGAGTTGTGAATTTGCAATGGGAAAATTGCCAAATTATACGCGAAGAAAATATTATTTTAGGTTTATTAAAATTCACTAAATACATACATATAAAAAAAACTTTTTATACTTAGGTAAAAATGTTAATAAATACTGTGATATGAATACGGTGTCAGTCTTTAAACATGAGATAAAATGATCGAGTCCCAACAATCGTCCAATATCCAGAATTGCAACAATTTTATCTAAAAAAAATGTTAATAAATTATAAAAATAGATACATAATCTTCACTAATAAATTTCAAACCTAATAATTAGATATGCTATTTTTCCCTCGTAAAAAAAAAATCTCGTTAATAGCCATGTTAATTTTATGCACTAGAAGTCCATAGTAACACATCTCCGCGTGCGAAGTCTTCGACTTCCCCCGCTCTAGTTCCCATCCAATGGCCGCTGCGGCTTCTACTCGGGTTCAGTCCTTGCCGTTGTTCGCGGCAGTAGAAAACCGCCAGAGGCTGGCCGACCTACTCCGTTGTTGCTCGAAGATCCCGTCACTCGGCCAGGGAACGCAGGTGCACGGCTCCGTCGTGAAGATGGGTTTCGCTGTGGATCCCATGATAGGGACTGACCTCATTAATATGTACTCCAAATGTGGCAGAGTTGACTTTGCTTGCCAAGTGTTCGATAGAATGCCCCACCGAAATGTGGTCGCTTGGACGGCTCTGATGTGCGGGTACGTGCAAAGAGGGGATGCCAAGGGCTCGTTGGCTCTGTTCCCTCTGATGGTTTCCTCCGGGGTGAAGCCGAACGAGTTTACGCTTTCGATTAATCTTAAAGCATGTGGTATGCTGAATGATGTTGATGCTGGGGTGAGAATTCATGGTGTTTGTGTGAAGAGCGGGTTTGACACGGTGCTCGTGGTCGGGAATTCAATTGTTGACATGTACTCAAAATGCGGTTGGATTAACGAGGCTGCGGGGATGTTCGAGGGGATGAAGGTGAGGAATTTGATAAACTGGAATGCAATGATAGCTGGTTATACCAGTGCCGGACTCGGTCAGAAAGCTTTGGTTGTTTTCCGGAGGATGGGAAACCATGGAGAAATTCCGGACGAGTTCACATTTACGAGTCTGCTCAAGGCTTGCAGCGGGCTTGGTGCGTACACACTAGGGACACAAATCCATGCGTCCATGACCACGAGCGGATTCCCTCATTTGATCAAGACTACCATTGCCAGTGCTCTGATTGACCTCTATGTTAAGTGCGGTAAACTGACAGGGGCACGGAAAGTGCTTGCTCGAACCGAGGAAAACTATAAAATATCAGGGGGGTTAATTCTTGGCTATGCACAAGAAGGCAACTTGAACGAAGCTATGGCATTGTTTAGGCAGCTTAGGGAAGCTAGCATTGCAGTGGATAGCTTTGTTTTATCGAGCATGTTGGGAGTGTTTGCAGATCTTGCACTAGTGGAGCAAGGGAAGCAGACGCACGCATATTCTGAGAAAATACGTGCCGGATTCGACATGTCAGTATGTAATGCAGTTATAGATATGTATTTCAAGTGTGGTTTGAAGGATGAAGCGGAAAAGTATTTCGAAAATATGCCCAAGAAAGGGGTGATAACTTGGACTGTTATGATTACAGGTTACGGAAAGCATGGTCTTGGAAGAGAGGCAGTTAGTTTATTCGACAGAATGGAAATGGATCATACAGAGCCTGATGAGGTGGCTTACTTGGCCGTGCTCTCAGCGTGCAGCCACTCTGGTCTTGTTGAAGAAGGTAAACAGTACTTCGCAAAGTTATGCAGCGATCGAAAAATTGCAGCCAGAGTAGACCATTATGCTTGCATGGTTGATCTCTTAGGCCGAGCTGGATTCTTAAATGAAGCCAGGGATCTCATCAGTAGCATGCCTATGAAGCCAAATGTAGGTATTTGGCAAGCGTTACTTAGTGCTTGCAGACTACATGGAGATCTGCAACTGGGGAGGGAAGTAGGAGACATTCTTTTGAGATTAGATGGCAACAATCCCGTGAATTACGTGATGATGTCAAACATGTATGCCGATGCTGGTGCATGGAATGAGTATGAGAGAGTGAGAGATGTGGCAAAGACAAAGAAGATGAAGAAAGAGGCTGGATGCAGTTGGATTGAAATCAACAAGGAAATTCACATCTTTTATGGCGGGGATGAGACACACCCTTTGAGTGATGAGATATTTGAAGTCTTGAAGGAGATGGAGAAGAGGATGAAAGAAGAACTAGGGTATGTTTATGGGGTTCGATATGCAATGCGTGATGTGGAAGAGGAGTCAAAAGTGGACAACTTGAGAGTTCATAGTGAGAAGTTGGCAATTGGGTTGGCATTGGTTTGTGGTGGCTGGGAGGAGAAGGGGAGAGTAATTCGTGTCTTCAAGAACCTGAGAGTTTGTGGAGATTGTCATGAGTTCATCAAATGTTTATCGAAGATCTTGAAGGTGGTGTTTCTGGTCAGGGATGCTGGAAGATTTCATAGGTTCGAGGATGGGCTGTGTTCGTGCAGAGATTATTGGTGAATGGCTAGAAGAATTTGAAAAGGTTCTCTGCAAAATGGGGTATAGGTTTTGTTTTCAGAATTGATGGAAAGTTGAAGCTATCTCGTGTCTTGATTTCAGGAGGAGAGAATGTGAATGGATGCAATTGGTTTCCTCCTGAAGCTGACTGATGGAGTTGAACGAGCTTAGAATGTCAACATGCAATTAGGAGCCAGAGAATCATTCTGCTAAAAGGAATTATGCTTCACAATTCCAAATGATTCTCTGTTGCAATGTTCCCATATTCAGGATAGACTGCTCGCCCGAGGCATCCATTAGCAGTACAAGAAAATAAGGACTGCCCATTATGTCAGCTGAAGTATTCGATCAAATAGGTGAAAGCTCTATTAGCCTACCAAGAGCAAAACCAATGAGCAAAACAGCGAACAGCGGGGTCAAGTTCCAGTCAATTTATTAAGGACGAAAAAGGGGATAGTCAATGCCATGCTTACAGCTACAGCATCAAGTTCAGACAGATTGAAAGCAGAGGAAAGAAGCAGCATCCAGATAATTAAAACAGGCTATGAATATGAAGCAGAGGAAACCAAGTAATATTTCTTTTAATGCAGTTACTTAAAGCCAAAACAGGATATGAATCTGAAGCTATTAACTGGATCTTTGGTTTTGCCTCGGATCGACAAAAACCTGCAGATTATCTCCTGCAGGTGTTCGAGAGCTAAGAACAAGTACTGCAAGTGTAAAAGTAGCCCCGGATAAACAAAGCAGGAGTTTGATACAAGCTTTTCAACATCAATGATTCTTGTTTGCACCAAAGGTATCTTCAACACCGCTAGTCACCCGTCTTCTCCGTTCAGCAATCGCCTCTGTGTATGCCTGTAAAAAAGAAGAGCAAATTCCAATCCTATATAACAGCAACAATGTCGTAAACGTTTCCAATATCGAGTCACAGACAAGCGTGTACCTTGGGATAAGAATACAGGAAGATGTACCACCAGGCAACTATCAACAAGGAAACAAGCGTCGTAACAATGATGGAGTGCAGAACAATCCAGCTAAATCCAATGGCCGATACTCCAGTTACAGCTATTGTCCATGGTTGGCACCTTAACAACAACAACAACAACAACAACGATGGCATTCTTGTTCACACCAGAAGAATGCATCTCACTTTCGAATTTCGATAACAAACAACTAATGGAATTCACTTTCATCAAAGTCTCAATTTTGAGAATTACCACGAAGGCTTGGTGTCCCAGACGGAGTCGTACTCAAGTGAGAGGTGGTTAAGATAACCATCCATGTCATCCACGGCGCCGTCCTCGTCGAAGAACTGGGACCCACCAATTTCATTTGGGCCACCCGGCTCCCTTCCTCCGCTACGCCTGCGAGCGGCGGGTGGCTCGGCGAACACTAAAGTTGGTCTCCGGAAGTGGGTTCTTCCCACTGCAACGGAATGCCTTGGTGGCCCCGGAGCGCAGCAGGTGGAGAAGGGAACAAGACGCAAGGTTTGAGATAGAGTTGCCATTTCCTTTCACCCTGGGAAAATAAAACTGATTCTGGTCTCTTACAGGTTTTTCTTCTCGGGGAAAGGCGACCGAGGTTGATGAGGTGCAAGGATAAAACGCTGTCGTTTACTCGTGGACGAGGTCTGTCCAATTTTGTCCCGCCGAGCGTCACGATGGATGATACAATTACTCAAATTAGTAGTTTGTTTTCGTATTAGTGGAGCACTGTTTAAAGTAAAAAAATGGTTTGGGCTCAAAGTTTAAAGTTGAATATTAGATTATTTTTAAAAAATTGTAACTGAGATGAATATAAGAACGGAGTTGGATTTAATTTTTTAAAGGGTTAAATATAGTATAAATATCTTGTGTCATATGTTTATTTTCATAAAATTCTCCGAGTTATGAAGAGTCACACAAAGATGGACTTAAATCAAAGTTAATTGTAAATCAATTTATTTAAAAAATGAGTTTTCATAACTCAAAATTTAGGCTTTAAGAGTAACACTATGGTATCAAAATATATTTGATAATTTTTAATTTTATTTTCTACTCATTTTTCATTCCAAACAAATTACACCTCGAAGCTGACACTAAAATGTTGAATTTCTTGTGACAATTAACAACGCGAGTTTGTTTTCATTTGCTTTTTGTGGTGTGGCTGTTGTTGAAGAAACCATGAGTATAATTTAACCAAATCCTTTAGGACGATTACATGTAATTAAAAAATATAGAGACCAAATCATTTACGTGACTATAACTTCAGAGCCTAAAGGTAATCTACCCAAACAATAAAATAAAAATTAAATTAAACTGACTAAAAAAAAAGAGGAAGCAACGTGGCACTATAAATACGGGAGCATCCTAGTATCTCCCTCCTCCGCACACTAGGGTTTTAATTGGCCGCTCTCCTCTCTCTCTCTGGGTCGACTCCCCTCCAAACCCTAGCCATGGTAAGCAAACCGCCGCCGTCCTTCTCCTCCCTTCTTTCCATTTTCCGTGTTAGCTCATCTAATTCCGTCATCCATTTTTTTAATTTATTTATGTGAATATGAAAACGACAGTCTCTAGTAGCGAACGAGGAGTTCCAACACATCCTCCGTGTCCTGAACACGAACGTCGATGGGAAGCAGAAGATAATGTTCGCCCTCACTTCCATCAAGGGTATCGGCCGCCGTTTCGCCAACATCGTCTGCAAGAAGGCCGACGTCGACATGAACAAGCGGTACCGTTTACCTTTCCCTTTCCTTTGTCTTGCGATTGTTTTGAATTGTGTTATCTGTCGAACGTGTAGTGATAGGATGTGTGGTTTTTAGGGCGGGTGAGCTTTCGGCTGAGGAGCTCGACAAGCTCATGACAGTGGTGGCTAACCCGCGCCAGTTCAAGATCCCCGACTGGTTCCTTAACAGGCAGAAGGATTATAAGGATGGGAAGTACTCCCAGGTGGTCTCCAATGCTTTGGACATGAAGTTGAGGGATGATCTCGAACGTCTCAAGAAGATCCGGTAAGTCAACTTGCAGCCTCTGTTTTCCGGTTTGGCTGCAAATTGTTGGTTTCTGATTTGATTGATTCTGCCTTGTTGCAGAAACCACCGTGGGCTTCGCCATTACTGGGGTCTTCGTGTCCGTGGGCAACATACCAAGACTACGGGAAGACGCGGCAAGACTGTTGGTGTCTCCAAGAAGCGATGATCTCATTAATATATTTGGTTGTTCTCCCCTGTTTGGACCTATTCAGTACTATCTTTGAAGAACTTCACTTGCCTAGAATGTTTGTTTGAGTTGGATCTGTGGCTCTTACCGAGAGTTGGACCTTTCTAGAAAGTCTTTTTTGTTTTCCCAAAATATCCGTATTCTGAGAACTTTTCAGTATTTGAAGAGTGGTATCTAAAATGTCTTGGTATCCATGCTATCTTTGATTAAGGTATGTTAGAATTAAAAGAATGATTCTGATTTCAACCTTGCTTATGCTAAGCATTTGTTAAAAGTAGCTTATGTTAAGCATTTGTTGAAAGTAGCTTATGTTAAGCATTGATTTATGTACTTGCGTAATTTAACCCGGTGATCTAAGTTTTTCTCCAATGGGTTTCTGAAGCAATGGATAGTAGTTGAAATTCTTGTAGTCTGTAGCAGTGACGAGTGTGTAATTCTTGCGTATAGTCGAATAGATAATATTAGGATCTATGTCTTAACATTTTCAAGTGCCAAAGTAATTGGGCAGTTAGTAGAAACAGATGGGAGGCATAGTTGGTTGTATCAACTTGATCAAGGTCAAAATTTTGCTTACATTTGTTAAACTAGATTTCTGGTTTGATTCCTTCTTGGATGTGTTGGATCGATATAATGAGCTTGATTTTGATGATTTCAATCCCCTCCTACTCAATCCTTAAGGATGCATTCTGAATGACCTGGTGAAAGCCCTAGCGACTTTGTTGTCGAAATCTGAAGTTGGGTCATCAATGGACGTAAGAGCCTGAATGAACTGAGTTCTTACCTGATGGGTTTGGAAGATTGGAATCTTGTGCTAGAGCTCGATTATATACAACCAATGTCTTGATCAACTTTAAAGCTCTACTACTTTTGGCAACCGTATGCTGTTGTTATTAGGGTTTTAAAAAATGTGGTCCGACTGGTGGTTGGGTCGGCCGGGCTGCGAATCGGCACCATGGACGGTCCGTTTTTGGTCAATAAACTGCTCTTCGGGCGAATTGCCCTATTTTTGATCGGACTGCCCGGTTTTTAGTCAGAATGGAGGCGGTTCACCCAGAAAATTTTAAAAAATTATTATTTTTATTTTTTATTCGAGATTATCTATTTGTATAGAGATTTTTTTTAGTATATTTTATAAAAATTAGTATATTTATATGTTATATTAATTTATTATATAAATTATTTACCTATATACATATATATAATTCAAAATATTGCAAAAAATTAAAAGAAAATAAATTTGGTCCAATCGATGATTGGATCGCTTGGCCGACCCAGAGGTCGGACCAAAATCCAGGTCGACCTCTGGGTCGTTTTTTAAAACACTGGTTACCACCTTCATAAACAGCCAAAGGAAATATTCAACTTCGAAAGGCATATTGCTAGACTAGCTCCGGCCAATAATTAACAGCCTCGAGAACCTGATCCACACTCCATAGGCAGACGCGAACTAGAGATCATTGCCTGAATATCCAAGGACAAGCCGTGTTCAAATTAAGCCTCCTTAATTTGCTGCAATATGGGCCGAAGCCCATAACCCATTTCTAAGTGAGACCAATAAAATATGTCATATAATTGTTTGTAGTTTGTACAATTGTTCTACTATGATTCATATCTATGTTCTCATTCCATCGTATGGGTTAGTTATTCATATATAATTGAATGGTCAGAAGCAATGTGAAAATTAAGCAATAATAAATTTAAAGATTATTAGACGAGATGCACAAATGTTAGGATTACGTTGAGAAGAAAACAATTGAAAGTTTCTAAATAGAGCCATGTGGGCATGAGACTGGATTTGGTCCTCTTTGTTCAAGTCTTGCCATTAAGAATTTGCAAAAAAATGGAGTGCATTTTTTTTGTTAGGAGAGTGTATTCTTGTAACAATAAAGAGAAAGGGGTTTTTGAGAAATTTCTTTTTGTCTGGAATTTGCAAAAAAATGTAAAAAAAACAAGAGATATCAGTTTGCAAGAAAACGTATAAAGTTATACATTTTCAAAGAAATGTAAAATTTCACACGTTTTCTTAAAAAAGCTGGTAGTAGACTATTTTCATTTTCATGTCTCGGTTGTTCTTTTTTTAGCACTCTTAACCTTTTAAAACCAACTTCCCTTATTAAACCAATTTATTGATTTTTTTAATGTTTGTAATTCTAATTTTTTGAATTTTATTTGATTCAATTTTGTTAAAATATTTTAATTTTTTTAAAAGGGGATAAAATATAGAAAATTAATTTTGTACGAGATGAAAAAATTTAGAACGTGGAATAAATTTTTTCGTGTTGTTCCACATTTTAAATTTTTCTCTGGCTCAAACATCAATTTTCTAACTTTTTATCCCATTTTAAAACAATTTAACTTTTTTTACCAAAATTAATTCAATTGAAAAATGAAACTAATAGGTAAAAAATTTACAGATATTCAACAAGATAACTAGAGTAGCCGAGACAAGCCAAAAGAAGAGTCAAAATGTACAAACATTATTTTTAGAACTTGAAATAATTTTTTCCTCGTTATTCCACTCAAAGTTAATAACCAGATAAAATTATTCCACGTTCTTAATTTTCTCCTCTTGCACAAACATTAATTTTCTACATTTCAACCCTTTTTCAAAAGAATAAAAGTATTTTACTTAAATTGAGTCAAATAAAATAAAGAAAATTAATATATTAAATAAATATATATATATATATATATATATATATATTCAAGAAAATTCACTCAGTTGATTTTATGAGGTTAGAGCACTTAAAGATGAACAACCGAGCTAAAGATGAGTCGAGACATAAAGACTCTCGATTACTAGATAAAATATTTTATCAAATTGAGTAAAATAAAATAAATAAACTTATAGCATAAAATAAAAATTACATATATTAAAAAAATCATTTAATTGGATTTATAAGGCTGGAATGGTTAAAGGCGGGCAACCAAACCAAAAAATAACCGACACATAAAGACTCTTCATTATTGGATTTTTTTAGTTTGGTGTTACTGTAGAAGAAAAATTACAAAAATGGTTCCCAGAAATTAAAATTACAAAAAAAGTGTCCAACTGGTTCAGCCTAACCGTATTACGAGTTTAGTTACTACTTCAATTGGAACACTAATTTTCTAATTTATAGGCATATTCTTATGTACAAATGAAAACTGTGTTAGTACGTACTATAATAAGAAGTTGCAGATTACACACTTCTTTGGCTCAGCCTAAACTCCACGAAAACACTTCCTTGGCTCAGTCTAAACTCCACGAGAACTGCATTTCTTTCTTTCATGTAACAAGAAATATGGGACTTTGGTTGTTTATGCAAAGATATTATATTTTAAGTGTTGTCACCAATGCATACAAAAGATGTGCTTGTTCTAAAGAGTGTTTCAAAAATATGTCGAGCTCTTACATCCGATCGCTCTTTCATTAGAATCCAATTAAAGAAGAACTGGTTGAATTCTTCATCCATCAGAACTTTGCACAAATCAAGGATGACATTAAGACCATCAACTATGTTCCTATCAAAGCTGGAAGTACCAGAATATGTCAAGAAATGTTCAACTTCTGCCCAGAGGATGTTGTAATCTTGAGCTCATGCAATGAGCTTATTTGTTGTCGAACTTGTTGCTTGTTTCCTAATTCATTTTGGTGCTCAAGACTCTTGTGATCGGAAGAGCCATATCTTGGTGTTCCGATATCTGATTCGAGAAATTATTTTTCCGAATTTGCATAACTTCTTGTGATCTATTTCAAGAAACTAAAAAACGGGGTAAAAACTTGTAATACAGACCAAAATCTATGTAAAAAACCCATAATACGGACCAGTATACGGGTTTCTTATTCGGAAAACTGTATTATGAGTTTTTAATCCGTAACCAAAAAATGGATTGAAAACCCGTAATACGGTTCACGAGGTAAAAAAACCCAGTTCTTGGCCCGTATAAGAGTTTTTTTCTCAGATTGCTGACGTGGACACCTTTTTCGTAGTTTTTAAAATTTTGGCACCATTTTGGTAATTTTTGTTGAACAGTAGCAAAATAAAAAAAAGTCATCACTACTAGCTATTGTAAGAAAAGTTTAGAATTGTACATTTTCTTACAAAAGTGTATAATTTTTTTGCATTTTCTTATAAATTGACAACACTTAGTTTTGTGTATTTTCGTGCAAACCTCAAGACAACATTTTTTTTCTCTCAAAAACCTTCAACTCGTTATTGTGAAAGTAATAAATACTAAAAAATGGACGGAACATTGAGAATTTGAATCCATCGGTACTTTCGACTATGATATCGATGATCATTCATCCCAAAAGAATTTTTTTTTGGCAAAAAGCAATTTAATCTAGTTACTCAGGACATACCAAAATTGAGAACTAAATGACGGGTGGAAAATTTTACCTTTCAAATATTTCGTAGCCAGGGACAAACTAAGGAAGAGATAACACATAAATGTATTTATTTCTGAATTAGATATAATC
Source organism: Hypericum perforatum (assembly GCA_012979155.1). Classification (NCBI taxonomy): domain Eukaryota; kingdom Viridiplantae; phylum Streptophyta; class Magnoliopsida; order Malpighiales; family Hypericaceae; genus Hypericum; species Hypericum perforatum. The sequence continues at coordinate 87,204 of SOPF01028659.1, forward strand.
CAATATATCGCACTATCAAATTAAGACACTTAAAAGAAAATATCAAATTAAACTTTACTAATAAAAATAGAATGAGTCATTATAAAATAAAAAGTCGACAATTTTTACCAAAAAAATATAACAAATTGGCCCGACAAAGCACATGGCATCAGTACATGCAACGTCTCTTTCCGAGCCTTAACCCCCACTACCCGCCGCCACCATCCATTCACTCCCTTCCGCCGGCAGCCGCCGCCTTGGCTTTCCGCCTCCACGTAGAATCCGACAAGAGGCCGATGACTAGATCCGAGAAAGCTCCAATTATATAGCCATGGGTGCTCACCGGATTAAGCGCGAGGTAACACTTCAAGAGCTCGTTCAACGACTCCCAATTGGCATGGACGTCCTCCAACTCATACGCCTCCACCATCTCCTCCATGGACCTCCTGAAGTCCCTGTAAGGGTCCGGCGAGTACGTAGGGACCGCGACGCTGTCCCTGCCGGCTCGGGACGAGCTCGCTATTGAGAATGATGAGGGTGCTGTGGTTGTGGATTCGGTGATGGAATTGGAGCGGCCGGGGGACGAGAAGAAGAGGCGTTCGGAGGCGAAGATGGTGGCGAAATCGGGTTCCGAAGAGGATGAAGGGGAAGAAGTAGAGGAGGAGGAGGAGGTTGGTCGAGTGTTTAAGTATGCGCCGAGGGGCTTAGGAATGGAGTCGGTGTAAGTTGGGTTGTGGACGTCGTGGTAGAGAGAGTTGTACCTTTTGACTAGCGTCGGGTTGGTTTGGTGGTCGTCCGGCGAGGATTCCGGTGGAAATGGCCGTTTGAAATTCGTGAAGCTGAGAAGCTTTCTCCTTAGTTTTCTTGGCATTCTTAATTTTAAAAGGGAAGGGTCGTTTACTGTTTTGTGTTTGTGCTTGTTGAGGGTCCTTAGAGCATGTGGTTATATTTATTGGGAGCTTACTAAATTTCGATTTGTTTCATGGAGTTATCGTAAGCATAGGGTATTTCCAATAATAATATCCATTGGTAAAAAGGTTTTTCTAGTTTTAATATATCACAAATTTGAGTTTTTCATATGCAAAGTTTATTATTCATAAAATTCGAGTCTTATATATTTTGTGAACAAAATTTTGCCTTGCATAGAAAATTATATTCGATTCTAAATTTTGTGGACTAAAATATATTAATCGTTATAGTACTATAAAGTGTTATAAATGATCAAATAATATATAGTCTAACAACAACAAAAATTCAATTTCAAGAAAATCCAGAATTCGAATAGTGTTAAGTATAATCATGGTTTAAATTTAGTTTAAAGTTAATAAAGGGTTATAAACCAAACTATATGATACTTCTATGTGGATGTTACGGGTACGTCAACACTTTTTTTAAAGGAAGAGTTAACATTTCGTAGGTTAAAACTTTCATTTAATTTTTGGCAACTCCGTGTTAACAACAAATTATTAGTTTAGCGATTACTTGTCGTGGAAGTACGATTTATTATATATATTTGACATATAGAAGAGTTGGGGAAATGAAAAATTAAGATAGCAATGAAGATGCTTAAAGAAACAATGTCTACATGGGATGCTTATGCACAATTCAATATGATATTTTCGTTCCATTGGTCCATTTAAATAGAATATAGGGTGCATGCTTCTGTTACATAGCATAAAATTTTGTGACAGTTGGTTTTATTGTTTGGCTAGAGAAGGATAAAAAATGGGATAAAACTCTCTATCAACATTTCTGTGTCCCCTGGCTAACTATCGTTGCTAAGTATAGGGTTCAATTATTTTTCTATTGTTTTTTAAAAGAACAATGGCTCAATTATGAAGTGGTCCATTTTCTGAGCAGAAGCTACAAGAAGTAGCCGGAGAAATTTGGGTAGCTACGATCAACTGATTTCGTATAATTGCTATCAGTTAGCCGCTTTCTCCATCCCCTTTGGCATATAAATCTCACTTTCTAATAAACTTTGACGCACAAATTGGGGCGTAAGATTCTTATACAAGAAAATTTTGCACATGTCGTTATTTAGTACTAATATTAATAAATTACCTTTGCAAACAAATATTCTCATCTTTGGCGGCACGTGTTAAAAGCAATGCGATTCTTTTTGAAATTTAAAATCATGATAACTTGCAACCGAAATAAAGTCCGGATGTTCCCACAAATTTAAGTCCCGATGAGTTATTTTTTGAGAAGAATATAATTGCATTCTTAAAATTCAATATGATAAAAATATTTTATCCAATTTTTTAAATATAAACTACATATGAATATCTTAATGTGCAGATCTGCACCTAAAGCCCTTTAGAGAAAGGGATATCATCAGGTGAGGGATACGCATATTTTTAAAAAGGAAATATATCTAAAAATAGATATCTATACTTTATAAAGAGATATAAACTAAACAAAAATATAAAATGTTTATGAGGGCTACTGCCAACTTATCGAAGCAGGTAACAACCTATGTGAGTGAAGGGAGAACGTTTGTTATGGCGGATAGTTTTCTAAATGAATCATCATTTAACTTTAGTGGACAATTGGATTGTACAGATTGCTTTTGCCTTGTGAGTCTTAAGCAAACTGATTTATATTTAATGGGAGACGAATGGATAGTTTCTAAATGAATTAGAATGTTATTAACACTTCAATTTGATTGGTTTTGAAAGTATCATGTTAAATTTAGTTACATATTAGTTATAAGAGAGTATTTTATAAATAAATTGGAACATATTAAACTTGTTAATACTTGGGTCATATAAAATAAGAATCAATATCAATTAATTTATAAAAATTACTGGGCGATAGTCTCATCTGTTGGATGGAAGACAAAGTAGTAGTTTTTTAATAGATAAAATTTAGGCAGGTTGTTCTAACTTATAGAGTCTTAAAAAGCATTCATTTTGTTACATTCTAAATTCCAAACAACATTTTTCCATATCTGCGAGGAATAAAAATTAACTCATCGATTTTTAAAAAACAAAGTAGAATTTGACGTATCCGTCAAAAGTTGATACTTTGGTAGACAACATAGCATTTTTGAACTGAAACGCATACTTACGATTTTGAAAATTGGTAGAGAAGGTGGCACTAAACGAAACAAGAAAGCTTTGAGATTACTGAAAGGTTCAAATAAGGAAGGATAGGGCAGGCAGGTATCGGGTGGGCAAAAGGGATAGTCCAACCAATTTCCTTGAAGCATTATACTCGATCGCTCCTTCCTCTCCAACTACCAAATTTGGCTTTGTCTACTTATGTATCCATTTCCATCCGAATTGTAGCTCTTTTGTTATCTTGTTTTGTTTCGGATATAAGTGTGGTCTTACCAATGTACCCAACTGATTCCCATCGAGCTGCCTTTACGTTTTTTGGTTGGTTTGTTCTATATGTATGCGAATTGGATGGTAGCTTCCGGGTCATTCTCATCGAAAATGAAGTTTAGTTGTCGAAATTTAATTTATCCGAAAATGAAGGTTAGCTGTCTGAATTTAATTTAGAGTGCTTGGGTTAGATTGTCTGCACAATATAATTGCTGATTATAAATAAGAGTGCAGGGAATTCGGATAACCGAGTTTTTCATTGCATCCATGAATAGATAAGATGGGAAAACTAAATTACAATATTTGAACATTAAGATACGACTTTATACATGGAACTTCTTTTAGATTTCGAGAAATTAATCATGCAACGA
>SOPF01028660.1:0-61006 GCA_012979155.1 Hypericum perforatum
TGTCCTTCCCTCCGATTAAAATTGCACCGTATGTTGGATATTAGATTAATTAATTTAGGCTCCATTTTTTTTAATCACAAGTTATTTCTCGCTCTGTTAATTATCTTATTTTATTTGTCTTGATGATTTTTGTTGGAAAATGGCCGTAGATTTTGGTGATCAGCGGTTGATTTGATTTGTGTTCTTTTTTTGGGGGGAAATAGCGATACTGGGAAGCGGGAGGGAACTGCAACATGGCTATAGCAGCAGCCAGGCTGGGGCTCCGCTGTGCAACGATAGGTCACATAGGAGACGAGATTTACGGGGAGTTCCTTTTAGATGTGCTCCGTGAGGAAAGGATTAATGTGGTTGGGATGATGGATCAAGACGATGTGCTGGATATTGTCGACGGTTTAGGTACCTTGCCTTACGAGACTCTGTTGTGTTGGGTGCTTGTGGACCCTATGCAAAGACATGGATTTTGTAGGTACATGCTCGTCTTTTAGCCAGCCCTCTTCTAGTCGCTAGCTTAGTTCTGTGCGTCGAGCTGATTTATCTTTTTCTTGTTGTCTGAATTGTAGTCGTGCCGATTTTAGTAACGAGCCTGCCTTTAGCTGGATGAGAGGGTTGACGGAGGAAGTAAAGACAGCCATAAGACAGTCCAAGATACTGTTCTGCAATGGTTATGGATTTGATGAATTGTCTCCTGGTGTATTGGTTTCCGCTATAGATCATGCAGCTGAGGTTGAAACGACAGTCTTTTTTGATCCTGGACCGCGTGGAAAGAGTCTTTCTAAGGGGACACCCGACGAGCAACAAGCTCTTGTTCATTTCTTGAAGATGAGTGATGTTCTCCTGCTAACATCCGATGAGGTCTGCTGATACCTCACTTAAATCGCTAATATAGGCTCTCTGATAGATGCATCTGCTTCTAATATTCTTTTCACAAGTCTCAATATTGTGCTTTCACAAGAATGGTTGCTGGAATAATGAGATTGGTATATTGGTAAAGCTAGTTATATCTACGTTAGGGTATTGAAAAGAAACTCACACTGATTTACTGTCTGTTGGCTCATTGATAAAATGTACCAAGCATTTTCAGAATCTCTAGCTCCAAAAGATGCATCAATAGCAATTAATAGCACTGTGAATGCATCGTTAGATGTTCAAGCATGTTAATTTTTTTCACAATTTGAAGCAGTTTTCAATCAAAACAAAATATGTATTATTTTTTAATGGTAAATTCTGCAAAATGTTGCTATCTTTGGTCTGGTTCTAAAATTATATTCTAATTCAGTTGATACATATTTTTATTTTCTAGGCTGAGTCATTAACTGGAATTGGGAATCCCATACTTGCTGGACAAGAGTTGCTCAGGAAGGGGATCCGGACAAAATGGGTGATTGTTAAATTGGGTTCTAGGGGATCAATCCTTGTTAGCATGTCTAATATCTCTTGTGCCCCAGCATTCAAGGTATGTAGCTGTTAACATCATGATATAGATTTGTTTGATCTCTGGCCTTTGTGGAAGATTTGGAAAATATTTTGCTTCATCAAAGCCTTCATGGAGTATCTGCTCTGACCCATGATTGACAGTTGATGACTGAAATTGTTGCTCCAATTCGACTTCTTTCAAAGCATGCTCAAAAGAAATTTGAACTTCTCTGGCCTGTCTTTTCTTGCATGGGATTTCTCATTTTTCATTTTTTTAAAACTTATCTATCCATCATTTCCCATTTTCATTTTGCGTTTTTTTTTCTTTTAGGGCTCAAAAGCATTATTTTCAAGTCCATCTCATTTTGTGCTACACTGATCCATCTGTGACACTGAAGCAATTTTTTTTATAAGAAATGATGATTATAGTTGATTTTTTCCAGGTGCATGTGATTGATACTGTTGGATGTGGTGATAGTTTTGTTGCCGCAATTGCATATGGATTTATACATGACTTGCCCTTGGTGAATACATTAGCCATAGCAAATGCAGTTGGTGCTGCTACTGCTATGGGCAGCGGGGCTGGACGCAATGTGGCCACTCTAGACAAAGTGATGGAAATCTTGAACGCCGTAAATATCAACGAGGATGATGAGTTTTGGGAGGACCTTGTGAATTCTGTAGATAGCAGCACTGTCATATTCCCTTCGAAAAGGGTTGTAAATGGAAGCAAGAGTCAGTCTAATCATGTCTCCTTACGGAAGGTGGTCGGGGAGCTGCTAGCTGAGCTGGAATCTAAGCATTTAGAGGGGAAAGTGGCTCCTTGACTGAGAAAAGAGGGCATACTCATCCCTAGCAAACATTATCTACGCGGTCCTCTATGGTGTTTCAACTTGTTTGCAGGAGAAGTCTTGCCTTTAATGACAATGACGCATCGGGATCGAAGGCATGCTTCTTTCTGGGGTGATGAGCTCTGATAACCGAGTCAGTTAATCTTTCTTCTAAAATTTTCCTGATTGTTTATTGAAATGATGTTTCACCAGATTCAGCAATCTGGGGCACCTGGGAATAGCTAGACTAGATTGACGTACCCATATGGAAAAGGGTTTCTTGTGATGGCTCTTTCGCTGACCTAACGGCCGGGCTGATTTGCTTGCCCGATACAGCTATGCTTCTTCTCATTGTGATGCTATTTTGATGAGAGTGGCCTACCCATATAGAGAATGGTATCACCAATTCGCGCCTGCAATTATGTATCCTATATCTCCTGGAAACTGTTGAGCAAATTAGTCCACATACTGTACGTTCGAGTCAGGGACTCCATCCGTGAGAGTCGAGGGAGGGGAAGCTAGTAGATTGTGGAGGATCATTTATGGGTCATAAGAAAACAACTTATAGGTTTAATAACACCCCTCCCGGTGGCATAGGTTGAATATTGCTGGGAGCCTGGGACGAGTACGGATATATGTGGGTTTACGAAATGAGGTTCTATTAACCTACCGTAGTGAACCAACTCAACATTAACATTCATTTCAAAGCAATGACAAAAACCACAAAATTTGATTCATCAATCACATCTCATAGTCAGATTGCGTATGTAATAATGGATGTGCTTCGTACATGTGTAAATGTCACTTTCATTCCAACACGAGCCTTACGAATCGAAGACACCAGAAGTGCTTGATCTGGATCTCGGAAGTAAACAAAAATCAACATGTCATTTATATTGGAAAGAGTCAACTACATCGGACTGAAAGTAGACTGAACCAGTGCACACAATCATCTTCCAATTCCCCTGCCAATTTGAGCTCAACGTCATTGCTTCCGATCATCTGTAGAAGGCCACGTCAGTTTGAATGTTTTTGGCTGTGGCTGTGGCTCAACTCCGGTGTTCGTACCGGGACAGGAAGGGTGTGGAATAGTACCATGATCAGTAATACAGCAGTTGCCAACACTAAATAAATAAATGTGATTGATCCTCAATCAGCTTCTAGTTACGAAATAGTGTGATCCCAATTAAACAACATATGGCGAACTTCAAAATCGATATCCGCATTTTGCCAAACCCTAACTCAGAAACCTAATTAATGACAAAAAAGAAACCTGGGGATGGTGTCAAGCTCATCAGACTCTACTTTTTAATCGTCTTTAGGAAATCAAGCTTTGACCATATTCCCCCCTCAAATGTGTACAAAATCTAATGAGCTTTGAAGTAGAACTGTAAGGTATTTTGTGATGTGAAATGCAACTCAAACTTGATTCTATCACCATTAAGAAAAAGATTCTCAATCAGCTTTCCGATCGTCCAAGATGCAAGACATACCTGCTAGCTCATTAGCAAAAGTGTTTGCATCTCCAAGCATCCGAAGAACAACCAAGCAGTGTCACTAAATACGTTGACCTTCATATCCTCAATAATCATGCCTCCCGCCGCTAAGGACCCTTTTGTTCTTCATTCCTTTCTCCCGAATGGACCAACATGGAGGTGACGAACTGGCCATTGCAAGAAGTAGCATCTACTAAATATAGTCTTCCGTCATTCTGAAGTCAAAACAACTGAAACCAGCATACAGAGACATGCCTGATTTGCCTTGTCCTAGAATTTATGTCCAGCTACCCTGTCTTGGGAAATATGGGAAGCAAATCTAAGAGTACGTTGAATTTTTCATCTTGTGGGAGTGATTCTATTACCAAGGATACTACGGAGTCATCAAGTAACAAACTTCTGGCCTTCATTTTCTGGAGGAGCTGCATTACTTTCATGTCATCGTTCTCTTTGCAGAACCCATAGATTACGTTACTATATGCAACATTATCCGGAGGAAATCCCTTCTCCTCCAACTCCGACAGTAAAGTTTCCGCCTCTTTCAATTGTCCTAGCTTGCAAAGGCTTTTTACCACTTTCAGCATTATAGTATGCGTAGCATCAGTTGGCTTCAGACCTTGATTTTCCATTTTGAGTAATAAATTTAATGCCAAGTCCAACTTTCCCGTTTCGCACAAGCCGTTGATAAGGGAGTTATATTCTTCAGCATCCAAAGAACGCTCACCGTCTTCCTCGTTGAGAATTTTATCCATCAGATCAAGGGCCTCAGAAACACAATCATTCTGGAAAAGCCCATCAATATAAATACGATACGTACGTGAATCAAGTTGAAGTTGATATACTTGCATCTCAATGAAAAGCTGTCGAGCATCATGCACCTTCCCTTCATCGAAAAGAGCACGCAGTAAGATACGAAACGTGGAAATAGTCGGAACAACTCCTTTGCCGATCATTTGCCTATAGAAGTTCATAGCTTCATCAATCTTGTGGTTCGTGCAGTAGCCGGTGATCAAAGTGTTGTGGCAAACAACATCAGCTTCACAACCTTTGCCCTCCATGGAAGCAAAAATCTCTATCGCATTATCAAGCATGTTGGTTGAAATGTATCCGTTCATTAATGTACAATACGTGATAGAGTTGGGTTCAACACCTCTTTCAACCATTGTTCCAAGCAATTTGTTCGCATCTTCCATCTTTCCCTCCTTGCAAAGTATCTTCATCAACGTAGTATATATTACCACGTTAAGCTTAACTCCTTGCTGAAGCATCATATCAAACAGCTCCACAGCTTCCTTCACCTTCCCCTCGGTTCCCATCATCTCTATCAACACACCAAATGTTATCGGATCAGGCTGCAGACCTTGATCTACCATCTCCTCAATCAAAGCTTTGCCCTCCTCCGGCCTCCCAAAGCGGGACAACCCATGCACAAGAGAGTTATATGAATAGACATCCGGAGTAAAACCCATATCTCTCATCTCCGCAAAAAGCTCCCTTGCTTTATCCAAAGACCCTTCCTTGGCCAACCCATCAATAAGGCTATTGTAAGTAACCAAATTCGGCTTGCAACAACCGATCCCGAAATCTCCAACTCCGTTCACCATTTCCTCGTGCATCTTTAACGCAACCCCCGAGTTCCCCGTGCTGCACAACCCTTTTATCAACGAGCCACAAGTGACCACGTTCGGCTGGCAACCGAAAGCACCCATCTTCCTCACTACCCCGACGGCCTTCCCGATCCTATTCTCCAAGCACAACCCTTTAACAAGGGTAGTAAAAGAAACCGGAGTGGGCCAGAATCCCCTCCTAAAGATCACCCCTAGGACCATAAACCCGCCTCGGGAATTCTTCAAACTGCAAAACCCATTCAGCAAAACGTTCAACGTGATGAAATCCGGAAGCAATCCCGCGGAGAACATCCGGTGACACGTGGCGATAACCGCTGAATGGTGCCGGCTCTTGGAGAGTCCACTGAGTATGTAATTAAAGGAGGAAATTGGGGGAGTGGGTTGCGAGCGGATCATGTAATCGAAGAAGTAGAGCGCGTCTTCGAGCTTCACCTTACCGGATTTGCAGTTAACGGAGAGGAAGTGTTCGAGAGATGTTTGGGGGACGTATTCGGCGGCCCTGTGAACGGCGGGGAAAGAGGCCGCCGTCGTTAGGGGCCTCCGTAGACTTGTTGAAGAATAAGATGAGGAGGAGAAGAAAGCGGCGGCGGCCGCCGGGGCTCTGCGCCGGAGAAGCATTTTGGTGTTCGGGGTTTGGAATTACCCTATTCACCTTCTTCTTTTTTCCTGCTTCTTTGATCTACGGGAAGGAGCTGGGCTTTAAGGGGCTTTCGGAATGGGAAAAGTGCATTTTAGTATTATGTGGTATTCTAATTTTTATAACTAGTTCGTGTAGTTTAAAAATTATCAAATGGATGCAAATTATCTGAAATATTATCAGATTCTGATCTTGCGCAGGTTTAGGGTTTAGGGCAGTTTCTAATCCTATCTGAATTGTCACACTTTTACCGAATGAGTGGCGTGCCATCTTTTTGTTTTAATCCATGCAAATGATATATCAAAGAGGTTGCTTGTATTATTGAAATGTTAAAATGTTGAATTCGCATTGTTAATTTGATGTATTTTAAGATATACAGTATTAAAATCAAGAAAATTCAAAACATGTGGTAATATTGTGGAAGTTTTGATTGTTAATGGATTTTCAACAAATTACGTCATTAGTTATATGGTAGTTTATACTTTATACAATGACTCAAATTACCGTGACATATTACGTGATAAAAAAACTGTAAGTATTTTTTCTATCTTGAAACTTTTTATTAAATTTTATCGCAATAATTTTATTGAAATTCGCTGATTGCAACCCCAAGAGATTACGCACTAGTTAAAATTTAAATATTATTATATATATGGCTCCGCCCCTACAACTTCACAAAAACAATAAATAAATAAAATTTCCCTTTTCTTATCTTGAAACAAGAGAGCAGCGTGTATTCTGATGGATTCTTGCGAATTTTGCATTTTGTTCAACCTTATATAAGGAAGGATTTAACATGCAAACAAAAAGGGGAAGCCAATGGAAAACTTAATTTCTTTATTCACAACACCAGATCTAGATGAAAGTTACGAAGCTTGCAGAAAGGTACTCTACATTTTTCATCTCTCTTGTGATGCATATGAATGTACATATCTTGTTAGATCTCTTCTTCTGAAGGGTCATTTGCCATTAGCGTTTCATATTTTATACGTCAAAATTGCATGGGATAATAATCTAACAATGTGATAATAATAATAATAAATAAAAAAAACCCTGTTACAGATCATAGTAGCATCATCAATTGGCCTCGTCGTAGGAGCAGCAGTACATTATGGTGTAAGAAAAACTAGGGATCGAAAGATCATCCCGCGATTAAGACCATCCGAGTATGGACATAGCGAGAAGCTCGAAAGGTTCCCACATTATGTAGGTAATGGAATTTGAAAAACCTATCAACATTTATTGAAACATTGATTTCCACGTAAAAATTGATCAAATTCTAGACATGAACTCGTTTATCCATTGTCGAATCATTCAAATGTATCGTGTTTTGTCTCCGAGGAAAAAAAAATGCAGCTAGGCAAATGGGATTTGCAGACAAGAGAGAATGTCTACATCTTTGCAAGCTTGCTGCTGAATACATTAGGAAACATGAGGATTGTGAGGAGGATATTTACTCGTTTTTCGCCGAGGAGCCTGATGCGGATTCCCTTTATGTGAAGCTGGTTGAAGAGTTTGAGAGGTGTATACTTAGTTACTTTGCTTTCCATTGGAGCCATGCAGATCTTCTAATCAGTCAGGTACTCGAGCAGCGACGAGAAAGCAGACTTTAGTGTATTGCAATTATCAAGAGGACGGTGTTTCGATTCGTTGACATCAAAATTTTCAGGTGTTGAGTTTGGAAGAGCCCAAAAAGAAGCTCAAGCACATTGTCATGGCAGCAACAAGGTAAGACCCGGTAAAACTAAAGTATATCTTCGGAGAAAGTTTCTCAACTATTGCGACTTTCTCCTAAAACAGGGAGCAGAGATTTGAGAGGGCAACCAAGAACTTGAAGGTTGCAAGGGTGTTCAATACACTGGTGGAGGAGATGAAAGCAATGGGATTGGCATCTAACGATGATTCGCAGTGTACTGAAGTGATGGCACCGGTGGCACACAGTGATCGAAGTCCGGTTCTTCTCTTCATGGGTGGAGGAATGGGAGCTGGAAAGAGCACTGTCCTCAAGGATATCCTTCAGGAGTAAGATCTTCCACTTAATAAAATATTTGGGACTTGGGATTGTTTAAACCAATACCATGAAGTTAGTTAATGCAATTATGACATTAAACTATCTCTTTGTCTGAACAATAAACAGGCCATTTTGGGCAGGAGCTGCTGGCAACGCGGTGGTCATCGAGGCGGATGCTTTCAAAGAATCAGATGTTCTTTTCAAGGCCCTTAGCACCACAGGCCATGATGATATGATCAAGACAGCTGAATTTGTTAGATACTCAACTCCCTCTATTTACTAAATTAATCCTCTCTTTCGAAAAAGCTAATCTACATCGACTCGGCAAATTCGCATGATCTATCAAATTATGCACTATGCATACCAGAGAACAAGTTAGCAACATTAGTTACAAGATAAGAAATTGCATAAGTTCACAATTACATTTTAGTCATATGTTCTTTTCCAAAACAGGTCCACCAATCTTCTACAGATGCAGCATCTTCGCTATTGGTGACAGCTCTCAACGAAGGAAGGGATGTGATTATGGATGGTACACTTTCTTGGCTACCCTTTGTTGTTCAAACTATAACGATGGCGAGAAATGTCCATCGTCGACGTTACCGGATGGGATCAGGTTACAGAGTAGGTGCCAATGGAAATGTGATTGAGAGCTACTGGGAGCAAATAGATGAAGAACAACCTCTACTGGAAGGAAACAAGAAACGAAAACCATACAGGATTGAGTTGGTCGGGGTTGTTTGTGATGCTTATCTTGCAGTTGTAAGAGGCATAAGGTACTACACCAACTATTAAATCATAGTGAACGTTCACTTACGTACTTTGTAGTTTGACATTTTCTTTACCAAGTACCACATGGTTTTAGTCTTTTTGGTGTCATAGGTTTCCCAAATTTACACTTTTAGTAAAAAGACATTATATTGATACTAGAGTGAACTTTTTCTTACTTATCATTGAGTTACATCATACCAATTGCAGGAGAGCTATAATGTGCAGAAGGGCTGTGAGGGTTCAATCTCAACTAAAGTCACACAAGAGATTTGCAAATGCATTTCCAACTTACTGTAACCTTGTCGATAATGCGAGGTTGTACTGCACCAATGCGTTAGAAGGACCACCCAAGGTACGTATTCATGCAATAGCCGTTGCGCAACCTTGCTGTTAATCTTCACGATCATGGTCCTTAAGCTGATGTTACAATGGACGTTTAGTTGATAGGATGGAAGGACAGAGAGAGGACATTGCTGGTGGATCCAGAGGAAATAGACTGCATAAAGAGAGTGGCTAGGCTGAACGAGGAGGCCGAGTCAATATACCAATTGTACAAGTCGCCAAACCCAGCTTGTTCGGCCGGTTCGATTTGGAAAGACATTGTACTATCACCAACCAGGCTCAATATACAAAAGGAGTTGAAGTATTCTATCCAAAGAGTTGAAAGATCAAAATCATAATGTTGCTTCTCCAACAAGCTCAAGTTTCATGTTTCTTCATATTAAGAAGAGTTGAAAATGGTGGGAAGCAGGTTTTCTTCCATTGATTCTCCTTAGGATTGAATTGCATTTTATCTCTAAATGTGTAATGGATATATGTGAAGTTGTTAATTATACTTTCACAATTTTGTTTATTCTTTTTACCCTCTTTGTCATAGCCTATTGTATTGGGAACATGAGAAACAAAGGACTGAAGATAATAAAGTGATAAACTACAGAATCATGTTCTTGATTTCCGAATATTAATGACAATTCTTGCTCTGTTACTTCAGCAAAATAACTACGAAAAATATAGACACCAAGTACATACTGGTTTTACTCAAATCACGAACATATTTTCTCGTTAAAGAAGAGAAAAGAACACATATATACGGGAAAAAAAAATGTGAAAATATTTGCATTGAACTACCGTTGAATGATTACAAATGGAAAAATAACCCTTTTATGTAGGGCAGTGCGCGGTAAGATTTGTGGTTTACACTTCTTGCGCTAAATCGTATCACAGTTATAAAAAAATTAAAACACAAACCGCCACTTATGTGGTGTAAGTGTGGTGCGATTTGTAATTTTTGGACTCATTCATATAAAGTTCAATATGTTAACTAAAAGGGCAAATTACTCTCAGGTCCCTGGTTTTTACCGAAATTTTCTATTGGGTCCCTCCTGTTACATAAATGATTAATCCGTCCCTGTTTTATTCAAAAATGTTTGTCTCGGGTCTCCACCGACCAAATCAGACTTTTTTTTTAATTTTTTGTCATGTGAAATGACTATTTTATCCTTCACAAAATGACAAGAATATGATGAAATTTGTCGTTTTGTGAAGGGTAAAATAGTCATTTCATATGACAATAAATTAAAAAAGTCCAATTTGGTCGGTGGGAACCCGAGACAAACATTTTTGAATAAAACAGGGACTTAATACTCATTTATGACAAAGGAGGGACCCAATAGGAGAATAATGTAAAGACCAGGGACCTGAAGGTAATTTGCCCTAACTAAAAAGTTATATATCGTCAACTCATCAACAATCTAAACAATCCATTCCAAGTTCCAATTAAATCTTTATTCAATATTGTTCAACTTCGAATCCAAATTTATTGTTTTACAATCTTCAACAAATTCAATAAAAAAAAATCATTCTTCAAGTGAAAATCCGGCCTTTAACATATTAGCAACAAAAAAGGTAAATTGTCCTCACGTCTCCTCCTTTGCTTAAATTATTATTTTCGTCCCTACTATTTCAAAAATGATGATTTTGTCCTCCAGATTTGATTTATTAGCACTCTAAGGTCCTTAGGGCCAGAATCAGAAAATAACTCTGGCGACCAGAGACCTGAAATGACCAAATTACCCCTCCCTCTTCCTCCACTCATCTTTCTTCTCTAACCTCCCTGTACCGACGAGTCCGAGCTCCAAAAGGCGGTGGAGAACGCGTGTGTCCTCCTCGGAGAGTTCGATACAAGCGTGGTGGAGTACACCAGCTACGCGGAGATCAAGTCCATCCCCGGGCATTACGTTATCTACTGGGAGCTTCTCGTGAAGGACCCCAACAACGCGCCGACCGACGAGGACTTGGACAAGTGCTGTCTAGAGATGGAAGAGGCGATGAACTTGGTGAACAGGTAGGGTCGTGTGGCAGACAACTCCATCAGGACGTTCGAAGAGCTCATGGATTACGCCATCTCGAGGGGGGCGTCGATCAACCAGTACAAGGTCCCAAGGTGCGTGAGCTTCACCCCGATCATGGAGCTGCTGGATTCTAGGGTCATTTCCAAGCATTTCAGCCCTTCCAAGCCACACTGGACACCCAAACGACGCCATTGAAATGGACCCCACCCAAAAAAAAGAGAAAGAGAGGTTAAAGAAAGAAGGTGATTGGAGGGGCAATTTGGTCATTTCAGGTCCCTGGTCACTGGAGTTTTTTTTCGATTCTGGCACCAGGGACCTTAGACGAAATCATCATTTTTGAAACAGTAAGGACGAAAATAGTAATTTAAGCAAAAGAGAGGGATGAGAAGACAATTTACCAAAAAAAAATCAGCATTCAAAGTGGTCGGATACTACAGATGAAAGATATGGATTTAGGATTTTCCAATTTTGATTTAATGTTTCAGAACATGAGGTTTAGTTTTAGGATCTGAAATTAGAAAAATAAAAAAAGAATAACGCAGAAGACGAGGGTTATAGGTGAAGGGTGGAGGAAGGCGAAGTGGGTGAAAGAAGTTTTCTAGAATTGAGGAGGTTTATTTTAGGGTTTAATATTAAGATAGAAAATGTCAGAAGATGAGGGCGATTGACGATGGATGAAGGGTGGAGAATGGTGGAGGGCTCAAGACTAAAGAGGCTTAGAGTTTTAGAGAACTGGGAGTCAAGTGTATACAAAAATCTATAAAAGCTCATTTTGTTCTAAACTAAACCTATATAAAACAAAACTATATTGTACCTATATATGTGATTCAGTGTGATTTGGTTTTAAACGGTTATAAAATTACGAAATTGATTCGACACCGTAAAATTACAGATGCAGTTTGAAATCGTACCACCAAATTGAAAAGACTGTGATTTTTTATTATTGCGATTTTATGATTTGCACTTAAAGTTCATCCCTAACTTTATGTACGAGTGCTAAACAACTAAAGAGTTATATCGGAAATTACAAACTCTCATTTAATTGGTGGAGTATAATCTATAATTAGGTCTTCTTGACCACCATTAAGAATACTAGAACTCATACTAAACTAACTTAAACCAAAACTAATCAAAACTCACTCTCATTTTATTGTCATATTGTATCATTGCAAAATTTTCCAGAAGTTTTTGTTGAAATTGACTTGTTCAGAATTCAAATGTGATTAATAAATAACTATTTTATAACAAAGTGACATTAAAATATATCATTGTATGGACAGTTGTCCCTGTAATATTTTGATTTGTCCAACATGAGAAGATGTTGATAAGTCGTTACCTGTCAAGTATTATTACATGAGAAAAATAAACTAGCAGAATCTAAAGCTTCTAGCTAGTTTAATAAGTCGACGGGTACCTTAAATGAGTCTGATTGAGATTAGAACGAAATGAGCTTCAGAAGCCAATAAGCACCACAAACTTGTACCAATATGTCGATTCACCAATGCAAAAAGGTAAGAGTGAGAGTATAGGAATCGAGATGACTCGCTATTAATAATTTAGAATTCATACATTTGATTTGCTTTAATGCTTAGTTGAGTGTTGATGAATCGTACTCGTGAAAGCCAGCACCATGGTTGGTGCTTTCTAAGTGAAAGTTGAGCATTGAACATCATCATCATCATCAAATTTTGAATAGACGGTTAAGATTGAATTATGATCATTCTCATTTTTATCAAGTTGACCATATATATGAATTTAATATGGATTCGTTTTTGTTACTAATTATTTAAGATCCCTTTATTTTTGTCAGTTATGGTTTATAGAAAGCATATTGATCAAAGATATTACCACTAGTCAATTGTTGATGTACTGTTTTGTTTGGAAAAACCATGCTGTTTCATCCGTTCCACAAGGTTCTTATTGTGACAGCAAGCTAGTACTATAAACTTTATAATCTAAAAAGCATATGTTTTTGTTTCACGTGCATGAATAAAAATCTTGATTAGATTGATTAATAGCTTCTAATATATCACAAACAGAAAGTTCTAATCGTAGCACAAAAGAAGAACAGGGTAAAGTATCATCTTCTATTCAACTAACTAGTTACTAGTAAATTAATATATATAATAAAAGACGCACCAAATGTACAATAACGTGTAGATGATGCAATGTCATGTATTGTCATTCTATTGAAGAAATGAAAAAAATTACGTGTTTTGAAGGAATTGATCTTCTTCTAGGAGAAAAGTATCAATGATCAACATGGTTCACAGATAAGTTCATCTAAAGTTGCAACTTTATTATTTAGGACAGGCTCAAGAAATTCTTCATTAAAATCATAAAGTACATGTGCAAATCAATTAGCCTGTTCCTGATAACATTCTTCGTCAACAATTTAACACCAATGAAGACATAGCCAGTGTACCATCTTGGTACAAACATCTCAGATGAGTTAACCACACAAACATGTTCTAAGATGTGGTCATGCTCATCGACATTCCGTTCAACGTTCGAACAACCAAAAAATATCGGATTCGCAAAATTTTCGAACCAACGACTTCCTCGACTAACCTATTTCTCGTCATTGTTAAAAAACCGGATATGCAAGTCTCGCATTCCTCGGAAAATCGACCGAACCCACAATAACATCAAACCGAACTGTTTTCCCGACCTTTAACGCTTCAAACTCAATTATCTCATAAACTACCCAACGCCACAGACCGTGAGACCACTCGTTGGAAAGGTCACATAATTATCTACAAGCCAAAGAAAATCTCACAAAAATCCAATTTCCCAATCTCAAGATATAGGCATATGAATGAGGATTAGAAACACAACCAGACACCACCAAGTTGGATCCATCCTAGTCCTGCCTAACCTCCTTCAATCCAATCCCCACCCATCCAGACCCGTAGATCCGACAAAATCCAACGGCCAATATTCAAACTTAAAAGCCAGGAGCGATCCGCGTGCAAAGAATTCCAGCCAATCAGCGTTTAGCTCCTGGATGCCTTCTCTCCCACATCTGACTATTTAAACGCCCTTCATTTCCTCCTCTAAAAATCATCCCCAGAAAAAAAAAACAACACTAAAATTTCTGAACCCAAACCCACTCAGATCCCAGTTTCCGGCTTCCGATCCGAACCCTAACCCTAGATTCTTCTTCTTCATCCACATGGCCACCGAGGATCCTGTCGTCGGTATCGAGGTCGAGGTCGCCGCGCCAGAATCTGACGCGGTCGCGGCAGAACCGGCGGCCAAATCGAAGGGCAGGCCGAAGAAATCCAAAGAGGCTAAGCCAAAGGAGCCGAAGCCAAAGAAGGCGGCGGCGGCTGCTCCCGCCTCGAAGAAGCGAACCTCCCCTTCCCACCCTCCGTATGCGGAGGTACGTACGCATCGTATTGGATCGATTCGATTCGCCTTTTCGAGTTTTTTGATTCGGTTTTATTAATATTGAATTTGTGTTATTGTTTTAGATGATTATCGACGCGATAGGGACTCTAAAGGAGAGGAACGGTTCGAGCCAGTACGCGATTACTCGGTTCATCGAAGAGAAGCAGAAGCAGTTACCTGCAAATTTCAGGAAGCTTCTGCTTCTCCATTTGAGGAAGCTCGTCGCTTCTGGAAAGATCGTTAAGGTCAAGGGCTCCTTCAAGCTCCCTTCCGCCCGGGCCGCCGCCGCCGCCTCCGCTCCTTCTTCCCCGGCCAAGCCCAAGAAGAAGCCCGTTGCAAAGCCCAAGCCGGTAGCCGCTCCGGCCAAGACCAAGGCGGCTCCTGCCAAGACAAAGGCCAAGGCTAAGTCCCCTGTTAAGGCGGCTGCTGCTGCTACGAAGCCGAAAGCTAAGGCTAAGGCTCCGGTGAAGGCGGCTGCTCCTGCCAAGCCGAAGACAAAGACGGTGGCTGTTGTGTCGAAGCCGAAGGCGGCTGCGCCCCGGCCGAAGCCGAAGGAGAGGCCGTTCAAGGCGGCTAGGACTTCGTCGAGGACTTCTCCCGGGAAGAAGGCGCCGGCCAGGGCCGCAGCGGCTAAGAAGGCTGTGACTGGTGCGGCGAAGAAGGCGCCGGCTAGGGCTGCGAAGTCGAAGAGTGTGAAGTCGCCGGCGAAGAAAACACCTGCGAGGAAGGCGAAGAAGTGAAGAAGATTTAGAGACTAGAAATGTTTTAGTTTCTAGGAGTGGTAGTTTCTTGTAAATTTTTTTTAATGTATTTCAGTTGTGAAGGAGGAGGAAGAGGATTAAGAAAACTATAACCGAAACGATTTCGTATTAATTTCTCGTGTAGTTTGCTCTCTCTCTCTCTCTCTCTCTCTCTCTCTCTCTCTAGTTATTAAGTTAATACTTTAATTTGGCTGATTTCAATTTTCAATTATTCTGATGGAAGGTTATTTTAAAATTTGTTTTGTTAACGATAGATAGTTCAAGATGAAGTTCTCAGAAATAAGTTTCTACGGTTATTAATCGAATTATAATTACGTAGATGATACAACTCAACTATCGTGCCTCAAATTTGACTCCAATTTCTCTGACATAACGAGGATGGTCAACATTTCAGCCGTGAGATACAAATTATGGTTTAGTTTTGAAGGAAGTTAACCAAAGGATGATGGTAATTGTACCGTTAATTCAATAAAACGGTGGTCCTGGTCCACCTTCATTTATACGAGAAATAACAACTTAGCCTACTCTAGTTTGACTCTGATTTTCTAAACGTGGAGTGGAGGGCGTTTTAACATAACACACCTCAAGCAGAGGGTAAGTAATTATTAATTAAACCGAACAAAAACAACCCTCTTCTTTAACTGCGTCGTCTCTCACGCCCAAAATAATTGAACATTCCAAGCATAATTTCTTCTATAAAAGGGCGTGTCAATTTATCGCAAAATCATCTCAATATGTTTTATCGAAGTTCAAGAGAATTCCGAATCTGGATTTACACTGTTATGAGGCTACTAGCAAAAGTAATGTGACAACCCAACAGAAAGGAGCACGCAACTAAGGAGATGGAACTCAAAATTTACAAACAAGATACAAATAATATAGGGTAAATTACATCTGGCCCCCTCGGGTTTGGTATATTTAACGCTCGCCCCCCTGCTATTCTAAAATCGATTAAAAAACCCTTCCTGTTTGGCGAAATTGTACGAATCAGCCCCTCATGCCGGAATCGGAGATTTTCTCCGGCGAGGAGGCTCGCGAAATGACAAAAATGCCCTTGGCTAAAAAACAAAAATTTCTTCTCTCTCCTCATCCCTCCTCCTCCTCCCTGGAACGAAGCTCTCCTCCTCCCTGGAACGAAGCTCTCCTCCTCCCTTGGTCAACATATATGATAGATCAACAACATTAATTATGCTGGATCATATAGAAAGCTTTAAAATAATGTATACATATATTTATTATTAAACCTGGTACCAAACTCTCAATTCCAATCTAATCAATTTAGAATTTTTTTTTGGTCTACTTGTTTGGTTTGTTTATATTCATATATTAATTACTAAACCTAAACCCTAATTTCATTTACATTTTTGTGTTATTGTAAACTCTATTAGTAAGTAAGAAGACAGACTTATGCTGAGGTTCTTCAAAGGATGTTGCTCGGCAAGTAGACAATAGACCTTCCTTCTTCAACTTTCGAACTTCGCCACCGAAGGATAACTGACAGGCTTAGGAGGCCATGTATGTTGCTCAGCTACAAGAAGCGAGTCAACTGACGCATATACATTGCCAAGTGCTTAATAAGATAACAATTTTTTAGTAAATTTTTATACCATGATATTGTTGGAGTTGAATTCTTAAACTTTCTACTTTTTTTTGTGACGCATTTTAATGTCACATTTGGAGAAATGGAGAGAAGAGAATCAAATATTTTGAACTAAGAATTCTCGGAGGCGATGAGGTTCTCATTAATGCAATGGAAATGAAGCAAACGACCAAAATAATCATCTAAAAAAGATATAAAAAAAGCTAAACCTTAACGTTGCATATAAAAAATGAAGGTTATTTCGATTTTCAGACGCCGAGCTATAAAATAAAATATCGGTTCTAGAATTTTTATTAGAAAAAAACGGCGAAGAAGAGAAATAGTTGCTAGACTATCTGGATTTCATTTGTATTTTCTCCTCTTTTTGATTTTAGAATAAAAGAAAAAATAAGACGTGTCGCATAAACACGAAAATTTGGATGTTTTGTGTGAAATTTCTTAAAAATACTCATGATTCTCTCTCCCGTATTAATCTTAAACTGTCGGCGATCCATTACAAGCACAGACGTGTCCACCAACTGACCAATTTTGTATACAGTCGTTTGACATCCGCCCTTTTCTTAGCACGGACACCATAGATGATATGATGAAGCAAATATCTTGTAACAGATAACTATGATCACTAATTGCTGAAAAAAATTAACTCATGATCGTAAAATCTTTTGGATCACTAATATATACAAATTCATTAGTATATGATAATTTTGAAAATGTAAATTTACTGCCAATATTATTTTCTCGACCTCTCTATTTATTTTCTCTTCTCATATATTTCTTAATCTATTCAACAAAGAGTCAATAGTCCTGCTGATGTGGCATCCCTCTGTAAAACTATCATTCATGCCGCGGTTATACATCCACCATCCTACCAAAATACACGAATAAAATTTCGACTAAAAAACTCAATTTTTCTAGTAACTTGTGTCCAATTTCCTCAACCATTCCACTAGATTGAAGTGTAAGCAAAATATATGATGCTAAATGATAAATTTCATAAGTGATTTTTTTATACAAGTTCAAATATCCGATGTGGTAAACAACATTGCGTGGTGAATCCCTGGTGGAGGAGAGAAAAAACGAAACGTTTGTGATTTTATTGAAAATTTCACAATTTCGAAAATTTCTAGAATGACCGTGTAGTAGCCTTTAAATTAATATAAACAAGTACCGTAAAAACAATCAAAAAAGTTGAGTGACCACGTGATAAATCTGTAAAAGATCAATGATGAATCTGTAACTTTTGCCCAGCAAATATCTAACCAGCACATGTTAGCTCCTCTCACCTTCTCCCTCTAACCAAGAAGACTTCAAACAAACAAAAAAAAATCCTAAAACAAAAAATTCCCAAATTAACAGAAAATAAAACCCAATGTCCTCCGCTTCACGACCACCGGGGACCACCACCATGCGGGGGTTGACAGCGACGCGCCGTCCGTGGCGAGAGCTGGCACGGCCGTCGTCGTTCACGCGCCCAATCTCCTTTGGGGAGTGCACGGCGAGGGCGAAGCGAAACCTTGGCTACTTCCGCGTGAACTACGCGATGGTGATGCTTGGGATCCTCTTCCTCAGCCTCCTCTGGCACCCGGTCTCGATGATCGTCTTCCTCGTCGTCCTCGTCGCCTGGGGCTACCTCTACTTCCTCCGCGACGAGCCTCTCGTCGTCTTCCACCGGACGATCGACGACCGCTTCGTCCTCGCCGGACTCGGGATCGTCACCCTCATCGCGCTGATCCTGACCAGCGTCTGGCTTAACGTCCTCGTCTCGGTTCTGATAGGTGTCGGGGTGGTGTTGGTCCACGCGTCGTTCAGGGGAACGGACGACTTGTACTCGGATGATTTCGACGCAGGCGACAGCGGAGGGCTGCTTTCTGTCGTCGGAAGCCCGCCCGCTAGAGCTGGGTATACTCGGATTTGATCTCTCTTCCCAGATTCGTATTTTGTTTGTTGCTAATTGCCATTTCTGTCGTTTGGGATTATTATTTTTTTTCTTCCTGGAAAATGTGTTTAGCTTGAATTTATCTATTTTTTGTGTGGAGGCGAGGAATGTACAAAGCTTGGTTAGAGACAAAGAGCTCTGGTTTACTTGTGCTCATTTTACCATCCTTTCTCTTTGTATTTTCTCTTCATATTCTTTAGTTGTTTTCGTTTGATCGGAGATCTCGGAGTTTCGGTTTTCGATTTTTGATTTTCGAGACCGAACTTTTGATGTTACGTGTGCATCTTAACAGA
Organism: Hypericum perforatum; assembly: GCA_012979155.1. Taxonomy (NCBI): domain Eukaryota; kingdom Viridiplantae; phylum Streptophyta; class Magnoliopsida; order Malpighiales; family Hypericaceae; genus Hypericum; species Hypericum perforatum. The sequence goes on from SOPF01028660.1 coordinate 19,121, forward strand.
TGCTGTAGTTAGCATCTGCTTACCTTGTTTATATCCTCTTCGTTTCTCAATCATTGCTTGACTTGGCTAGCTATGTGATGGTCAGTGTTTGTGATGGTTAGTCATGTGAAATGATGTACAAGCAAGTGCTTGCAGTTTGTCGCTTCGTTCTTTTGTAGACGATCCCACCTGGTATGAGTATCTTCGGCTGCTTACTCAAGTTGGGTACGTAGCGAGGAAGAACAAGCTTATTTAGACACCGTCATAGGCTACTTAGCATGCTGCCATCTTCAAGGTAATGCTAACATGGTTTGAATCGAACGAGGGGCGTTACTCTTTCAAAATTGTCTGTCATTTCCCTTCGGATGCGAGCTCAGTATTGGTTTGCCTGAATAGTAACTTAGCCATGGTAGTAAGAGGTGACGTGTGGTGGATTAATGGTATATGTGGCTTCTGTAGCTGGTGAGCTTGTTGGGGTGGAAGGAACGATGCTGAGGTTGTTGGCTTGTAGCTTGCGTTAGGAGTACTCAAAGTAGTGCAGCAGTGTAATTTATCGCCTTGTGGCTGTTAGTGGCCATCTACCAGTGGAAGAAGAAGCTGTTCTCAGAACGGATATTGTTACATTTGGAAGGATTCAAACTCGATTTGTATTTCTAACATTGTAATTTGGTATTCCTTTATGTTTATATATTGGGTATTTTGGAGCAATTGGCATGGCGCCAGGCCTCACCTCCGAGTTATAAAGTTAAATGGGAAATCCTTGGAAGCAAAAATCTATATATTATGAGGTACAAATACAAACAGGTCCAAGTAACGTGTGCGTAAACATCACAAATGAATAAGGAAATATCGCATCGATAGCTTATTGGTCATCCATCAGCAGGAAGACACTAAACTGAAGCAGCTGTTGGAAGTGCCGGTCTATAGTTGAGGTTCAGGAGTGTAAAAGAATCTGAATAGTGGAAACCACGCCTTGCCGCGACTCTATTGCCAGGAAAAAGGCAAGCAAACAAACCAGCTGCAGCATGGATGCTGGTGAGTTGAGAATGTGCAGAACTAGAGAACTGCATCATTTGGCACTCGAGCTCTTTCTAGCATATGCCAGCACCATCAGAAAGTCCTTTGCTGAGGAACCCAAAGCTGCTGAAATGTGCTTTGATTTAGGTACTGATTGTCGCCATTGGTCGACTAAGTCGGACACTAGCAACGTAGGAATGACTGGCTGCCCCATCCACTTGATCTCAACCTGCACAGTTGCTGATTATTAATTCGTACCAGAAAAAGGTTGCAAATGCAATGTTTTATGAGTCGGCTCCTATAATATAATAGCAGAAACTTCGAGGAAGAGCACAACTTGAAGTTTCCATTGCAGTTCTTTAAGGTGATCGCAGGAACTTTTGGTACCCCTTACCTTGTCTTCGCTAGCAAGGTCAAGTTTCTTCATTAGGTACTTGTGGATGAAAGAGACAGGCACATTGCCATCCCTGTCATAGAACAAAAACCAGGCTTGAATTTATTTCTGAAACACACGAATCAAAATCATCTGCAGAAAAATTAAGATAGTAATCGGCGTACGTAGCAGCAATCAGCAACTATACTTGCAAAAGAAGTATTAGCAGCAACTGTATGCAAAACAAAGAGAGAGAAATAGAAAGAAATATAAATATGTTAGATGTGGAACGATGAGATAAATTCCACGAGATCCATTATGCTATTATCTCTGGATCCTTCAACTGATGTATAATCAGGACGCATGGCCTTATCAATTCATTTATAGCATTGAAGAAAAGGTGATTACTGATAGTAGACAATGACCTCTGAATTTACCTGAGGATATTATAGCATGTTCTATCAAACTGTTCCACATAGGTTAAATTATCCAAATTTAAAACATGCACGGTCATAGAACTGACACCAGGTATCTGCCAGAATTCAGTCTCAGTGAACTTATAGACGACCCTTCGCCTTCAATATTGAATAGGAAATATACAGAGTGAAAGCTTCTTTCAGCAAATCAATATTAATTTTGCCATAACAACCCTCACACTAATGTCGGTAAGTATCTTTCGGTTGTTAACAATGCAGGGAAGCAGATCCACAAATTTCCCTACGAGTCCCATACTTTTAAGAGTTATCCATGAATAAATTCTTAATTAGCCTAGCCAGTACCAAAGATGCAAACACAGCGGGCAGGCACTTACTTGAGTCTCAGATAAGTTGCAGGAATTCGGGGCAACGCCAAATCTCCTTCACTGAAAATAATCAGGGTAAGCAAGTGAAAAGTTTTAGAAAAAATATATACAAATTTACTCAATATGCAATGAATCAACATAATTGAGCCCTCACTTGTCCTCTGCAGCTACTAAAGAAAACCAAACTGGGTCACTTCTTCTCTGTTGCTTTGCACTTGAAGAACCTAAGTCAATCGATGGGATATATGAGTTCCTTGAAGGAAATGTTTTCCTTCGACGACCCCTGCGTGGCCTTTTGGGTTCTAACGGTTCTGAGACATAATTGTTGTTGCTGCCATTTTCAATATCAACTTTTATATCGTCTTTTTCTTCCTTTAGTTCAATTTTATGAGCTTGAACTTCACCATCAGAGACGTGAAGCAATTCTGATTCATTGTTAGGAACTTGTGAATTTGATTTGAAGGACTTGCTTCGGCTTGCGACTTCCACCAAACAATTTAAAGGTTGCCAAAGATCTGATGCTGTCTCCCATGAATTACTGTCTGCTTTTTTGTCAACAGCTACTTTATTGGGCTTGGCAGAGGAAGAATTCTGCAAGAATAAATTTATTATGATTAATGCACATCATTACCATGGGAAAAGCATGCTAATATTTCAAAAAATGATTCCTGAGCATGATAACATCAACCAAACGCGCAAAGAATATATAGCTCCTGTTACCTGTTTAGCAATGCGACTGAGTTTATTATTAACATTTTCTGCTGCGCTTGAGCTCTCTGGAAATTCTTCAACCAAATCTTCTTGTTTCATACAAGTACTTTTGAAGGAAAAGCCATCATCAACTGAAGTAGAAGCTGTTTCCGTGACAGGTTTTGTGCTTCTCGTTGGGCTAGCTTGCTTTGCCTCGTTCACAGAACTGACCACTAATGATGACAATGATCTTTCCTTTCTTTTAAGTGGCGATGTAGCTGAATCTGCCACAACAGGAGTGTCTACCTTTCTTCTTTTAGATGGAAATATCTTGGCTCGCATGTCTTGCAACTTATGGTCAGGCCTAACAGTCATTTACATTGGACACGCCTCAAAAAAAATCTAGAAAGGATATATTCAACGGCGACGCATGTAATCTACAATCTCAATTCAATACGTCTTCGGTGCACACAGTCCTATATTGTAAGCCTTGAGGCTTGGCTCAAGTGCCAGATGGGTTATGGGAAATTGAGATTGTGGTACATGACTAGGTTTCAAACCATGGTGCTGTAAAACTTTTGTCAGGCGCTGTGATTGGCATAGTTAATATTAATACAGTGATTCGGCATGCATATAGTTACCCGTCTACTAGAATGTATACATCTGTCTTTTATGAGTTGCTCATTGCAGTTCTTAATGCCATCTAAACATGTAATGTAAGAAGCTTTTAAAAGTACCAATCATGTGATAGTATATGACAGGTTTTCTTCTGCAGTACCATACAAAATCATAGTTAAGCATTTAGTTGAGACAGAGACCACGCAAGAGGTATGACGCACACGAAAGTTCCCCGCACCAGACAATAGATAACTGCTGGATTATAGAGGAAAACAGATACACAAGAAGCAATTAACTAATAGATGATGAAACTCACCTTAGTTTCTCCAGCGGAGAACCACCCAAATCAATGTTGCACAAGGGGCAGCATTCTGATTCCTCATCAGAAAGTTTCCGATATATGCACTTCCTGCAAACTGAAAGCATGGAGAAACAATCCATCAACTGAAAAAAATACAAGAAAGGGGGAAAAAATACAATCTAAAGCGTTAAAACTTAGATGGACCGCAGATAAATCGAAAATGAAGCGTTTGAATAAGCAACATCTATCAATTCATCCTCCAAATACCGCAACTTAACCAACGCTCCGAGAATGCAACAGAAGAGCTAATATTATCTGGAAAAGGTTAATATTTTGACCAATCTCCTGGGGCTGACGTTACCCAGTTGCATTCAACAATAATTATTACTAGAGAGGCTCTCGTTATATTGTCAACTAAAGATTAGAGCAACTCTTGAGCCAACAGACATATCTTAAGGTTAAAGCTCATCTATTCTCCAAACCAAGCCGTGACATCCGACAAGGACAACGAAGTATAAAGTCAAGACTATGTTCATTGTTCTTGTTCTTTGAACTTAAAAAGATATTACAACATGTAATTAGACAAGTTAATTAGTCGGTACAAGCGATAAAGAGACAAGTAAATAGAGAGAGAGAGAGAGGGAACGAACAGGTATGGAGGCATTCAGAGATGGTGGTGGGTTCCCAGAGTAGCTTGTTGCAGATGGGACACGTCATGCATGATGCAATCTTCTCCCTCCTAACCTTTTTCTTCTTACGACCCCTACCCGCAGCCATCTTCAATCCTCCCTCTCTCAAAAACTGGGTTAAAAAAAAAAAAAGAAAACCCGAAATTCTTACGAACCCATCAGCTGCATGTCATGTCCTCTTTGAAGAAGCTCGCTCCTCACATGATGTAAGGCCATTGACCAATCTCAATGGGTGGATCTACCAAATCTCAATATCAATTGACCTTGTAGCTTCTTTGTTTGATTTTACTATGCTATATGAAAAATAATTTATAAATAACAAATCTTATGGTAATTATACATATATTGCTACAGTTTCCTCTTTTTTTTTATTCAGCCGCGTGGGTTGTTAGATAGGTTAGGTAATTAGTAGTAGTAGATTACTCGTTCTCGGTAGTGCACGACGTAATTTTTTGCCGGTCCACTTCTAACATTCTTATCACTGTATTAAAAAACTTTCATTTATTTTATTTAAGATAAGGTTTTTTTTTTAATAAATCGTAAGATATACATAATTTATAAGATTAAAAAAAATTCCAAGTAGACCAACCTCGTTAATTAATTTGTATGGTATAATTTTGTACATGTTGATATGAACAAATATTGCAAAAACAGCAGAACGGAAGGCAGCCACCATAATTACCGAGTAATTAGTCACCTGCATAATTACTTGTCCAGGTTAAGGGCAGCCACCACGTCTTCAAGCACGAAAGGCATAATTAGCTTTACATTTTTTTTTTTTGGTCGGAAAGGTGAGTGTCGAGCACTCTTGATCATAATAAGCCAGAGTTTACAGGGTGGTACAGGGGCGCTCCAAACAAAGTACTGGGAGACACCCATCAGGGGGAAGATCCAGAACATGAATCCCTACAGGAAAATCAAAAGCTAAATTAGCTAAACTATCAGCTAATCTATTACATTGTCTGGGACGGTAGTGGACCTCAAAGTGTCGAAATTGACGAAGGAGGTCAATAGTTGTAGTCACAAGGGAAGCAAGAGGGTGTCCCCGAGCAGTTCCCTTGGAAAGGAACCCTGCAACAAGTTGTGAATCTGTTTCCGCAACTACTTGCATGAATCCTTTGTTCAAAGCTATCTTGATTCCATGATACATAGCCCACATCTCTGCCGTGAGGGCATCACACACCCCTACGCTGAATACAAAGCCAACTAGCCAATTACCTTGGGTGTCCCGAAACACTCCTCCTCCTCCCGCTGGGCCTGGATTTCCTTTTGATGCCCCGTCTACATTCAACTTTACTAGTTCCCCAGATGGAGGGCACCAACTTACTTCTCCTGCATCTGAAATGTTCGTCTTCTCCAAATTCTTCCAAGCAGCCAAGTAACTTTTTGCTTTATCCATAGCAAAGGTGACTAAATCAATCGAAAGGGGCGTGTTAGCAAATACCTTGTCATTTCTATTCCGCCAGATCCACCAACACAAAGAAGCAAAGAGTGTATTCCAAGGCACACCACCAACTAGCTCCACTTTGGTCTGAATATTGCCGCTAAACCAGCTAACAAAATCAAGGCTAAAAAACTGTCCTTGTGCACTCCTCGGCACTATCTTAATCCAGGCCTCTCTTGATTGCCGACAATCTCGGAGCAGATGTAAGATGGTTTCTGGGGTGTCCTTGCATATATGGCAATATGGGTTCGAGGCCATCTTCCTCCTGAATCGTTCCATGTTTGACAAAACTCGCTGCCGAGCACATGTCCAGAGAAATATTCGCAACTTTTCAGGTACTTTAACACGCCATAAGTGTTTCCAGCAACTGGTTTGGAATGCTAATTCAGGGGGTTCATCCAAAATACTCTGACAAGCAGACTTTGTCGTAAATATTCCTTCCGGGCTTAATTTCCAAGCATAGGAATCTGCCATGAGCCCGCAAGGGCTAACATACATCATTTCCAGCAGAGGGTGCCATGTACGTGGTAGGATGGAATCAAGAATCTCCCATGTCCAACCTGTTTCCTCGGACCAATAATCGCATACTCTCTTCGTAATGTGCTCCTCCGGGATTTGAACTCCATCTTGCAGTAGAGAATTCTTTCCAGGTATCCACACATCTTGCCAAAATTTGATTTTACTCCCATCTCCTAAAGACCATCTTATTCCTCTCTCTAGGATTGTTTTCACCTTACAAAGGCTTGACCAAATTGGAGAATGAGCACTTCTAGGTACCAATTCATTTAACGTTGCATCTCCCTTCATATACTTATTAATAAGTACCTGTGCCCAGTGAGCTGAAGGGTCAGAGAGCAGTCGCCATCCCATCTTTGAGAGGAGGGCCTCATTCGCCTGACGGGCATTCCGAATACCTAGTCCCCCTTCGTCTTTCGGTCTGCAAACTTCCGACCAGCGAACAAGGTGAATTCTCTTAGTCTCTTCAATATATAATTAGCTTTACATATATATAAGGAGTATGATGCTTGGTATGTTTTTTTAAGTTAAAGTTTAGCATCACGTCAAAGTTTTAATTATGAACTTTTAAAAATATTTACAACGCGTTGTTGTATCGTTGAGTTATAAGTAAGTTCTTTGACGCATGATGCTTTAGTGACCAATTGATTATAACTTGGATTTGAATTTAATATATTTCAAGATCTATGATGTATTCTCATTCTCACACATATCACAAAAATCATGGGAGATCATCAAATCGACATCAAGAAAATTTATTCAAAGAGACTTGTCATTTTACGATCAATTTGGTAGAACAAAAAGTGTGAGAGATTTGTGTCAAGAGAAATTATATAAATTTTGAACAATATTCAATTTCTTTCAAATTGAATTTAAATAAAGTTATATTTAAAATGAATTGAATCAAATATAAATCAAATTATAACGATGATTAGATCGATGTATAAAAGAAGATTGAATGAAGAATAAACAAATTATCCCAACCACATGCAAACAAATATCATTTAAGAGAAACAATATCACAAATATCATTTCACAGACAAACAACATCACTGTTCGAGTAAACTAATATCAAAATAAATTAATATCATTATACATACAAAACCAATATTATTTAGTCACAAAACTAGACAAAATCCAATCCAACCCTGAACCCCCTATTAAAGGTAATAGCCGTCCTTTTTTTGGGTAAAAAACACAATTTATATTATAAAAGGGGTTACAAGGCGATACAAAAAGATCGCAATTTCATGACAAAATAGTCAAGCAGAAATTGAAACCGATCCAACGAGTACGAGGAGGCACATGAGAGGAATGATGGGCGATCGAAAAGGTACTAAGACCATCGATCGAGGCGGAAGCTGCAGAAACGAACTTCGGTATAAAAACATCAAGACTAAGTCGTGAGGGCAACTGAGTGTATACAAGATACACTCAGCAGAGAGCCAAGGTCGACATGAATCGACCGAGGCAAGGTTCTCCTCCAACACCCATCGGACAAGCAACAAAATCCGAAAGGACATCAGATTTGAACAACAAAGATCCAAGCAAAAACAACACAACCTAAGCCAACAAACTGCGAGACCAACATGCAAGATGGTCTCGGAAACGCGGCCAACCCTGGAAAATGAGTAGTGGCCAACAACAGGCAAAAAAAGTTGAAAGCAATAAATAACACAGAAAAGCAACCAACAACAATTAAACAAAAGCATACAAATTAAACTAGTTACGACCAACTAGGGGGGAGGTCGTCGGTGACCAACCCCCCCAGGGAGCACCGAAGTGTGCTCTGAGCTAGCTGACGAAGGGGTTGGTAACAGCTGGTCTAGGCTGGAGGCGGGGACTTAGGAGGAAGAGGGCTGGACAACGGTCTGGACGAGACTGAAAGCTGGTCGATGCAGTTGGCCTAGGCTGGAGGCTAAGCGACGCGGCTGGGCTAGGCTGGAGGCTCGATGGCAACGGGGTGACAAGCGATAGGCTAGGCCGGATGACAGACAGACTGAAGACGACCAGACTTGGATGGACAAGCGGTCGGACGGACTACGGCCGGACTTAGACTTAGACGGACGACCCAATAAGCAGCTTGGATGGACAGCCCAACGGCCGGACGATGAACAAGCGACTTGGACGGACTACGAACGAGCGAAGACGGTGGAGATAGTTTGGGCAACTAGTGCTTGGAGAGACGGAAGAGGCAAGGCTAGGATTGGAGAGGTAGATGGCCCAGATTTTTACAAAGGAGGAGGTGGATGTGAGGAAGAGGATGGGAGGGATAAAGGAGGCGACTGTAAAAAAACCCTAAAAAAGAGGAGGAATGCTCTCAAGGGAAGAGAGAGAAAGCTCTCACGCGGGAGAGAGAACTGTTATGGCCTCCACAAGGTAACAGCCGTCCTCGAGGCTAGGAATTGAAGAGAGAATGGAAGAAAGATTTTGGAATCCACAAATAAACTAGAAAGTAAAATGACAAAGTCCATGAATAAGCCAATAAGAAGAAATGCACTACTGAGATTTTTTTTAATGAGGATAACTACGTTAATCGATAAGAGAGTAAAAAAATTAAGAGAACAAGGACCATCTTAATAATTAATAACCCTTCAAAAAATATTAATAATCAGTTATACGCAGAAACACAACAATAATTTTAAGGGAAATTAGGCTAAGGTCTCTATACTTTGGGGATTCAACTGGTTTCGTCCTTACTGTTTAAAAACTACTCTTTGGATCCATAATATTATAAAAACATAGAAGTTTGGTCCCTCGTTCTGACGTCATATATTCCTCCGGCCAAAACTTCACCTGGATGGACCATTTTATCATTCTTCACAAAATTTACTAAAAATCATGGTTTTGAATACCGACCCAAAGGTCGATCCGAAAATGGGTCTGTATTCTGGGTCCGGGTCGATCGGTCAGACCGGCCGTATTAATCGGATTATTTTAGTATAATTTATTAAAATATATAGTTAAATAGGTTATTTTGATTTAAAAAATAATATATATATACAAAATTCTGGTCAAACTGCCCGGTTCAACCGAATTTTGGCAAAAATTCCCGAAAAAATCAAAAATCTTCCAGTTGAACCAAAAGCCAGTTTTTAGCCCAATACCGACCCAGATTTGTATCCGAAATACGATCTGACTGGTCGGACCACTGGTCGGATCGCGTATTTTAAAACAATGCTAAAAACCCCCAAAATTAATAAAAATTTCTCCTTCTTCTACTTCCTTCCTGAGTGAAGCACGGGCTCCACAGATCGGTGGCCTTCATCGACGTGTTTTTTTTAATTCTATTTCAGTTAGGAGTCTACGGAGACACCCGAGAAGGGGGAATCGATGAAGTTGGTACTTTTTTATCTCTTCTTTATGAAGTAATTTCACAGGGTTCTTGTTCCAAAAAAAACTACAAGGACAAGGGTTCAAACTCGGACCTGGCAACGTGAGTCAACTCAGTAGTGAGAGAGGATGGACTGGTGAGGTGTTCGACTCGGACATGAGAGGGACCAAGAGCGGGGAGGGGGAGATGCTGAAGCTGCTCAAGATCGGGATGTATTGCTACGAGTGGAACGTGAAGAGGAGGTGGGAGCTATGAGAAGTTGTTTCGAGGATCGAAGAGCTTAAGGAGAGGGATGGCAGTAGCGAGGGGGATGAGTTTAGTGCCTACGCAATTGAAGGTGATATCAATTCTTCTAGGGCTATCTCCGAGGATGACTTCTCTTTCTCCGTCACCGAATGAGTGTAAGTCATTTTTTCCCAACATGCCAGGCAACCTCTTCCTTGGTATTGACTTCCTAGATTTGAATCAGTGGAAATTACGGTTTTGAGATTGGGGATTTGGGAATTCCATCAAATTTCGGTTAGATATCACACTCCCCGATGAAATGACTGAAGATTTTGAATGTCGAAGTTGATGGACTGGACGATGGTGGGAAGGGGGGTCAGACTGGGAGAGCGAGGGGAAGATGAAGGTTAGATGCACATGATTGTGGTGATGAAGATGATGATTTGGAGGGGCTGACTGTAATAAATTTAGGATTTTGGGATTTTTTTAAAATTTTGAGAAGAAAGTTAAAATGGTCATACTAGGTGAGGTTTTGACCAGAAAAATTTCTGGCGTTGAAACGAGGGACCAAATATCTATATTTTTATGATATTATGAACCCAAAAAATAATTTTTAAACAGTAAAAACAAAATAATTTCCAAAGTAGAACTTAGTCTAATTTCCCCATAATTTTATCCTTTTACTGTCATAACCATCATCACCATTGTCTCTGACCTTAACCGGCGTTTTCAAGTCACGGTTAGACCGGACATCTTTTTATACGGAACAAAACCGTCGACTTCGTCCGTTCTTGCCTTGCTCGCCACCTCTCTCTCTTTCTCTCTCTCTCTCTCTCTCTCTCTCTCTCTCTCTCTCGGGGAGAGAAAACCTCTCTCTTCCTACTCTGTAAGCTAGAACCAAAAAGAAAACCCGAAGCTTGGGAAGCTTTTTCTTTTTGCATGTAAGAAACCGTACCAATTTCGACCCCTTGGCTCCATTTGAAGTCGAACTCGGTCCTCTTTCCGATGGCGAACAACCCGACGGACACGCCAGGGGACGACTTCTTCCAGGAAATCCTAGGCTTCGCCGCGTCGGACGCCGGCCTGGTCGGACCCGACTCGAGCAGCCTGGCGTCTCAGGCGCCGATGATGCTCCAGCTCGGCTCGGGTCATCTGCTAGGTGGGTCCGGAGGAGGGGGAGGGTTCCTCGGCCACGGGTTCCCCTTAGGGCTAAGCTTGGACCAAGGTAAAGCAATGGATGGTTCTTCCAGTGGAAAGCGGTTCCGGGACGACGTCGTTTCTGGTAATTCTGGTTCTGGAGTTAAACATGTAAGTATATTGGGTCTCTTTTCTTCCATATTATGCTTCTGAAGTTTCAAGTTGCGATTTTTCGAAGCTTCGTCTTCAAATATCTGTACTTTACGATTCTTGGTTCGAGGAATTGTGAGCTTCTTGTTAATTCAAGAAGAAGAAAGCTACGGAAATTATGGGTTATGCTAATTGATTTTCCAGTTTCAAAACGTGTTTTACCATTGGTGGGGGAACTATGATGAGTTACTTTCTTTTCATGGCATGAACTTGGCTTTTCTGGTCGGGAGCCGTCTATGATTCAGGGCTCGTTTGTCCGATCTATGACTAATTGAGCATGTCTAATGAAGCATGTTTTGCATGTTGGAGTTTTGGTTCTACACTTGTGATCTTATCCGAGCTCGATTCTAGAATTCAATATGGTATTCCACTCTCAAGGATCTTAGCTTTGAACCTGTAAGGAAACAATATATCTTCTAGTCAACTTGCAATTCAGAACATAACTTATTTGTTCAAAAGATGCTTACTTGTTTAGGCCTTTAAGAGTTTCAGTCAATTCACATCTCTTTCGGCAAAAATAATTTCATCGCATAGTCAATGTGGCCTGTTCAGATTGCTGATGATTCTTTTTCTTTCTCTTCCTTTCATGTTCTAGTGAATGGTGATTACCAGTAACGCGAGATCCAAATAATTGGCTCTACCTGTCACCACCTAGGATGGTGTAGATTAGATCAGCATGTTCATGCCAAAGGACTAATAGGAAATCAACTGTTATTTATGTTTTAACTTATGGTCATCACTTGATATTAATTTGAGGTCATGCTTGTGTTTACAAAACAAGTGCGGCTACATAAAATGCTAGCCATGAACCATTGCTTCTTCTTCCTGTTGACAATGTTCTCATTTTTCTTCAGGTGTTTCATGGTCAACCAATGCATGCAAGTGTTGCAGCTGGCCCTCATCCACCACCAATGCGACCTCGGGTACGAGCTAGGCGAGGACAAGCTACCGACCCACACAGCATTGCTGAACGGGTAAGTTGCAAGTGGAATGTTGTTCAATGATGATGTGAAGTCCAGGAATACACATCTTTTTTTCATCAGTTACGTGCTTGAATTTGTTTTATAACTTCTGGCAAAAAAATCAATTTTGAAAGGTGTCTCAATAAGTTGGTGTACTTTTTTCTTGGTATTGAGGACATCAGAGATCAGTGAATGATGGTAAATAGGTCTTTTGGTAAATTGATTTTGTTGTTGGCTTTCTGGGATTTTGGTTAGTTAAGCTGTTTTAACAGTCTCAGATGCTGCCATCAAACAAAACACATTTTCCTTTAGCAAATCTGTTCCACTTGTGAAGCGCAATTTCTGTGTTTCACTATCTGATCTGGCACCTTTATGCAAGGGGTAGTTTAGCTTCCTTTCCATCCTTTTTCCATTGATTTTTGTCGGTCACAAGCTGGATTGATGTCTGTGTTTCCTTGTCTGATTTATTTGTCACTGCTGGTGGTAAAAGTTGGCTAAAATCTCTTGAAATATTTATAGTTACGCAGAGAAAGAATAGCAGAGAGAATCAGGGCGCTGCAGGAGCTGGTTCCTAGTGTCAACAAGGTTGGTCTTTCTTCTTGTCATAACTGGAATGTTTGGAATATAGTGGTAAAATTTCCTTCCATCATTTTGTCTTTTTCCTTTTTGTGAATGCGTCCTTTGTATAATTCTTCAAAATATTACAAAAGGCACTTTAAAGTCCAACCGCTTTAGTTTTTTTTTTAGTTACAAGCCATAAGATGACCCATGTCTACATTTCCTAATTTTCGCAAACAGATAGTTGCATGTGATTCTTTTTCTTTGTTTTGATTATTTGCTAACTTTCTTTAATCCTGCAGACCGACAGAGCTGCCATGCTAGATGAAATTGTCGATTATGTGAAGTTTTTGAGGCTTCAAGTAAAGGTGAGATAACCCATAACTCCATTAAGATCTACTGATATCTCTCTTGCCCTATAAAAAATATGTCTCTTCTGATAATTCTTTTGTCGCAAATTGCACTATGTTGATTGCTATGGGAAAGGATTAATCCCAAGGGCCAATTTTAGCCAAGAATGCATCTTTAAAGGCGTTTTCTTAACGTAGGGCCATACTGCACGCTGATCAATGATGAAGGATTTCTGTTCATTTGGGATTGCACAGTTGAGTCCATTTATTTCCAAAGATTGGTTAAAGGTTGCATACCACTTTAACATGTACTGATCATTATGATACAACATAAAAATTATTTGAGATGCCAACAAAGATAGATCGAAATAATTATTATGATTCTAGATGGCGCTTTGCATCATGGTAAAGGAATGACTTCCCTTAAGGGGAAAGTTTCATAGAATGATTATCACCTGGGGATGCTTCATTATTAGCACATCATTAGTTGAATATTCCTTGGTCGAAATCTAGCTACACTTGTTCTTGTTTGTACTAATTTGAAGTCATCAACTAAGCAGGTCCTCAGCATGAGTAGATTGGGTGGAGCAGGTGCGGTTGCACCTCTTGTAACAGATATTCCACTATCTTCAGTTGAGGTATTAAAGAAATTTGTGCTTATATAGAGTAATCGTCGTCTTTTCTCCAATCACGCAACTCAGCTTGTACAATTCCCGTTCTAGGACGAGACAGACGAAGGTGAACGAAACCAACCAGCATGGGAGAAATGGTCAAACGACGGAACAGAACGACAGGTCGCTAAGCTCATGGAAGAGAACGTCGGCGCTGCGATGCAGTTTCTCCAATCGAAAGCACTTTGCGTCATGCCGATTTCCTTGGCCTCTGCGATTTACCACACTCAACCGGCAGATGCAGCCGGAATTGTCAAGGCGGAGTCGAATCCCCGGGCATAGGCCCTATGGAAAGGCGGTGAGCATCCACAATGGTCCCCAACCTGAAAGTCGACAAATGCTTTAGGTCCCACAAAATGTTGCAAATCAAAGTCAGATGCCACAAGTCTTGCTTTTTCCTTGCTTTATAGCTCTTTTTTCAAAATAGGGTTCGATGTCAATGCCTTAAGGGGAAGGATTGTCAAAGCTCTTACTTGATATGCCTTTACTTTTGGCATCCCTGTGCGGATTAGTGGAAAATGATGGAAGCACTTTCCATGTGGGCCTCAGAGTTTATGTTTAGTGCTTTGTGGGACCTTTTTGTAAAATCGAGTGCAAAATACCATCTTTTTTAAAACACGATGTCGGACCGGTCAGCCGGTTTAGATCACATTCCACTTACGGTTTCATAGTTATAAACGATAAAATTGGAGGATAGTTACAATTTTTTGATATTTTGTAATAATGTTACTATTTATTTAATAAATATTTGAAAACACATTTCACAATTTGACCAACGGTTCAACGGATTGGAAGGAATTTCAGATGGCCTCCGGTCATTTTGGTTGAAGAAAATCATCGATATAACAAAAGAAGTACAGCAAGCGTTACGCAGTGTTCTTGGCAAGGTAATCGCTTCCTTGTTAATTTATAACACATTGCCAAAAAAAAAAAATCAATCAATAGAGAAAAATTAGGGTTCAAAAATTATTATTCAGAGTTATTTTTCAATACACACTGCTCAATATAAAAAAAAACATTGAGAATAATAGTTACCAGTTGTCTCGACATTCTGGGTGTGGTTTGTCCAAAAGAAAATGATGTCTTCTACTAGTCTAAGGGGTGAGTGTTGTTTTTCAAAAAAGTAAATTTTTGACTTTATAAGTTTCTCCCAAGTTATCATGAGGTGTAATTATAGAGAGAGAAAAGGAATCAGATTAAAAAAAAAATACTTGTTCTAATAGTATAAAATAACTATGGGGTGGAAAGTGCAATAATTGACAATTGACATTGTCCTTTTTTTTTTCTCATGCGACTGTAGCATATTATTGATGGTTTAAGATAACTCACTATTATATCATTCCGCACAAATGTTATAATATGTCACATGAAATTTGTTTCTATATTTAACTTTTTAATCACTATTATATTACTGTTGCAATATTTCGTCATTTTTTATGTCATTTCTAGTTTTTTAATACAGTTAACTATATTACAATTGAGTATGATTTTGAGCAAATGTAAAAACATTAAAATTAATCCTAAAATAACTAAATTGTAGACTATACAAAATTAAAAAAAAAACTACACTACAGTTTCTAAGTAAGCTTACATATCAAAACGTATTTCAAAAAATTAATATATTTAATATTTATTACTTCAAAATTAATTTTGAAAATGAATTGGATTGAGTTTGTCAAAACTTAATTTTGCTCTGATAGAATTTTGACTTTCAATTTAAAAATTTTGTGTTAATATTTTTTTATTTTAACTATAACAGATTGAGTATTGTTTCAAGCAGGGTCAAAGAAATTTTCCAATGGAAAAAAATTAATAGCTTCCACATAATTAATGTGTGCTAATTATGAAGATTTCAAAGCAAAAATATTAAATAAATGATGAATTTAATATTTGTTTTGGAAATTGGAGGATTATTTATGGCTAATTGAACAACTTAAATGAAATCAATTAATAAAATATGTAAAAAAATGGAATTTTTTTTAGAATGAGAGGTGATTTATATCTAATTAAACCAATTAAATGAACCACAATTATTTTGAAGGGCTAGGAATTGTTCATTGTTATACTATACCTTTTATAAAATTATTAAAAACATAAAATTTACAATTTCTAAACTACTTAAATTGATATTATATAAGAATATTTACAACATAAAAGTTCGTTCAAATAGAATTATATAAAATAGTATAGATAACTTTTTACATTCTTTTAAAAAAATAGATTTCTTTAAAAATACGATTAGACAAAAATATAATGTTATCCAATCCGATAGTGCCACACAAGTGATGACATCATTCGCCACACTAACACGTGTGTCAACATCGCACAAAAATACAAAAACTATTGTCCACAGGGTATGAGGATGGCTCGTAGTGGGTAGTCTAAGTTTTTGCTCTGTCCATTTGAGATTGGATCAGGTGGAGAGGATAAAAAGTCTCCCTATATAGGGAGGAGGCTAAATGTGTAAATTACCCATTACTTAGAAATCTTTAATATATATGTTTCTCTCTCCATTAATTATCCTTTACTAACCGTCCACTAACTTTGGTTTTTAAAAAAGTAACTACCTACTTTTCTGCCATAATTATCTCTCTCTAATTAACCCTAAAACAAACTATCCATCTTCTCCTTCCACGTTTCTTCTACTTTTCTGACTTTTCATCTTCCAACAACATCTTCAGTTGCATTACTGGTTTGTTTTGTTGCATTGGTGGTTTATTTGGTTGCATTGCTAGTTCAGTTAGTTGCATTGCTGGTTCGGTTGGTTGCATTGCTGGTTTGTTTGGTTGTATTGCTGGTTTTATTGGTTCCAATACTGGTTTGAGGGGTTGCATTGCTGGTTTAAGGGATTGAATTACTATTTTTTTTGCTGCATTAATGGTTTGTTCAATTGTATTACTGGTTTGCTTTGTTGCATTGGTGGTTATTTGGTTGTATTGCTGGTTCAATTGGTTGCATTGCTGGTTTGTTTGGTTGTATTGCTGGTTTCATTGGTTCTAATGCTGGTTTGAGGGGTTGCATTGCTGGTTTAAAGGATTGAATTACTGGTTTTTTGGTTGCATTAATGGTTTGTTCAGTTGTATTACTGGTTTTGTTTTGTTGCATTGGTGGTTTATTTGGTTGCATTGCTGGTTTGTTAGTTGTATTGCTGGTTTCATTAGTTCCAATGCTGGTTTGAGGGTTTGCATTACTGGTTTAAGGGATTGAATTACTGATTTTTTTGGTTGCATTAATGGTTTGTTCAGTTGTATTACTGATTTGCTTTGTTGCATTGGTAGTTTATTTGGTTGCATTGCTAGTTGAGTTGGTTGCATTGGTATTATTTGGTTGCATTGCTTGTTCAGTTGGTTGCATTGCTAGTTTGTTTGGTTGTATTGCTGGTTTCATTGGTTGCAATGCTGATTTGAGGGATTGCATTGTTGGTTTAAGGGATTGAATTACTGGTTTTTTTGGTTGCATTGCTGGTTTCACGAGGCCGATGAGGCCGGGGGAATGTGAACAGTTTTTGTTCAAATCTTCTTTTGTTAATTAATTGCTAGTTCAAAATTTAAGAATCCCTAAAAATTAGCAATCATTATCTAAAAAGTAGTAACTACTACCTAAAAAATAAGAAACATTAATTATTAAGATTTATTAGTTTTGAACAAAAGTCTTAAATGTCCTTGATAATTAATAGCCATTAGATCAGAATATTTAAGAATATATTCCGATCTAATGACCCAAATCGTAGTTATTATATAGGGAGACTTTTTATCCTCCCCGTCCATTTCCCGTTTAAAATTGAGAGGATTTGCTTGTACGAGTTTGTCATCTATTCTGCTTGTGAAATTATAATTAAATATGCTCGTTAAGTTTGCACATCGAAACCTTTTTTCGTATCCCAAGGTTCAGCCACGTAGCAATTTCTTTTGAGAATTCCAACAAGCATTAAACATCCAAACAGAAATTTAGGCTCTCGGGTAGTTGCTCTGTTACTTGTAAAAAAAAAGAGTAAAACCATACCATGATATTAATTTTATCATAACTTAATATGTAACTTCTAAAACCATTTAAACGTAAATTCGTAAAGAACTCCATCGAAGATTGGAGAAAAATCAAAAAAATAGGTACAATGTCAGAATAGTCCTTATAGTTCTAGCTTGTTCATTTTTTATACAGTTCTCAATTGGACCAGAGATTGGGCCGAATACTATTCAAGCCCATCAATCTCATTCTAACAAAGCCCAACACTTGCCTACTAAGATTCATTTATTCCAACAACAATAAGTAATCATCTCACTTGATATCGTCACAAAATCGTAAGAAAAATGCAAGCCCCAATAGAAACTAATTAACCAAAGTTCGTTTACTGTTCGTTATATGTCCAAGGTTAGGCTAATTATGTTATTTGTTACGATCTGCATCAATTGCAATTCAAGTTTTGTCCACGAAATGATAAGATTATCCACAATAGTTATCTATTTTAAAACCCATGATTCGTTAGAAATAAACAATGTAAGCAAGCAGAGACGCGAAATGTGTAGCACAACTACACGACTGTACCCTTGCAAATTAAAACAACCGGGCTGGTCCGATGCTCCAACTCCTGACGTAAAATTCGACTTCCGCACATTCATTACCAAGTAAAAACCGGGAAAAGAACACAACCAGACAATTACCATCCGGGCTGGTCCGATGGTCCAACTCCTAACCCAAAATTCGACTTCCACAAGTTCGTTACATAGTACAGACCGGAAAAAGAGAACAAACCAGCTTCTAACTATGCGTGGGCTGGTCCAATGGGTCTAACTCCTAGCCTAAAATTCACCTTCCACAAGTTCACAACATAGTACAAACCAGAAAAAGAAAACAAACAGCCACTAGTAAGTAGTCAACTCATCAGCAGACATTACTCTCACAGGCCACCGGGCATCCATGTTCTGATAAGATCCCATCTTCTCATCCAGCTTTGATAGCTGGGACGTCACCCATGGTGGATTATTTCTTCCATCAATCCACAATGCTTCTCCTGTATCTTTATGCTTGAAATCGGGATAGTTTGGATTTGTCTGCAGATTATAACACACCATATCAGTTATCCAAATAGTGGGAGTCTCAAATACAGCAGAAAGTATCAATATAAAATCATCCCAGTCTGTCCTGATGAATTTCAGACAAATTTGTTAGTCAGTCAATCCATGATTGCTGAAGGAACCATATTGTGCACACAACATAACACGGGTTATGACACATAAGTACCCAGACTTATTAGCAATCAGCACAAAAGTACCGAAAATAAGCCAACTGTGTCAGAAAAGAAAAAAAACCCCAATATCCAAAAGCTTTTTATCGCGACCACAACGGATATTGTCGGACCTCAATTTGGGGAAATTTAATTGATACAGCAGGGATCTTGGCAAAGAAAATTGTCTTTTTGTTTAGAGATACATGTTTTCAACAGTGGGAATCTGGAATGGAGAAATAAGTACAAATATATATTAAAATTAGCAACCAAAAAAATTGTCCACAGGTCTGAACAGCTTCACTAGGGAAGCTCGACAAGTCGCCTTACAGGTCAGGTTTTATAACATTTCTATTGATGTCCGAACTTTTGATCTTCCGTGTGTTTCAACTTAATATTTCACAAAAAAATACCGAAAAGATTAAGCCATTCAATCAGTAGGTCAACAATACTAAACCACATGCTTGGCACAAGGGTGCTAATGATTGTGCATCATTCACTCTTGAATATCATATATCACGACACCATATTTTGGAAATTATTAACCAAGCAAGATTTTGAAAATAATTGGCTTTCCATTCCCACTCCTAGTATGAGGCGGAAATATTGAAGGAACACAAACTGAATTGCAAATATGTCTTTTTGAAGTTGTTAGTGAAAATATTATCAGAAATGGCCTAGTTGAAATCCCTACATATCACTGCCAACTCTGAAACATAAAATGGTGTGACAAGAAGAAAAAAGGCTGCTTGTTCGGGAAATACAGTACCTTGGTTTTCCTGTTATCCCACCACTCCAATGGATTCGCAAAAAAAGCTTGCCAGGTCTCTTCTACAGACACGAAGTCCTTCATGGAACCACCTCCACCTATTCATAAAAAAACATATTTCACAATCCGAAACACATTATAAGATCATGGTAGGAAATTCGAGCAGAAAGCTTACCTGAGAAGTCAGGAGGTGCTCCCATTGGAGCAGTTTTTTCGATAAAATTCAACTGTTGAACGACAACCTGCCAGCATAAAAGAACTCTGAGACTATATTACTCAAACTTTAAAAACTTAAACGAAAAAGAAGCTCGCAAAATGCATAGAAAAAAAGAACCTTGTAGTAATTCCGTTGCTTCCCATCTTCACCAATAACCACATCGGACACGAGTCGACCCGAAACGTGTATCTGATTCCCTTTCTGGACATGTCTATACGCAACATGCGCAAGCTCATCCCAAAAATTCAAGCTGAACCTGTTATAACAAAGTTGTCCACATCGGGAAAGTTGTGTCGGTTGGGGCAAGGCAAATACAAATACATGTTCCCGAATGTCACGGTTCGAGCTAGGGTTTATTACCAACTGGCGTCGGTGGGGGACTTCTTGACGGCGAGGCTGGTCCAAGCGACGACCTTGCCGGAAGAGAGCTCCTTGATCTCGACGGGTAGCCCGACGTTGCCGATAAGGCTGACCGAGTTGAAGAGCTCTTTTTTCCAGGGAATCTCCTGCGGACGAGGGTACTGCTCCCTCTTCTCCTCCTCCTCAACGGCGTCGTACCGGTGGTTATCGGAAACGGCGGAACAGGCGAGGCGGTTACACTTCGGCGGGAAATGGACGGCGGCGACGGCGGGGAGAGCGGTGTTTGGGTAGGGTTTCGTGGGAAGAGCCAGGAAGGGGTTGGAAGTGGCGCGAATAGGCGGCGTCCCCATTTTTCCTCGGATGTCGGTGGATTGTCACAAGGTTATTTCAATTTTGTAGTGGAATATAAAATTGGTACAAAACCCGTCACGTGTGCACTGAAGCATGGCCACGCGATTTTTTTTTAATTAGATTAAGATATTCAAATCAGACAGTTTATTAAAATATAAAAAAAAAGTTCAACCAAAAATTAACATTTATATTTTTTTTAACTTGGACTTCATTTAACTACAATAATGAATTGTCAGATAGTCCGTGTAGATAACATAAGGGGGCATTTCCTTACCAACCCGGACAAATGAACGTGGGAGTGATGAAAATTGACATAAGTTGTGCATTGCACGTTAAAAAAATATCAGAATATACTCAAGTGATAATAAGAAAAATTAAATGTTAACTAAGTTTGAATGATTTCACAACCAATATTTTAAAAATATATTGAAGAATGATCTTCCGCTTCTTGGTCCAATCAAATCACAATCCATATTTTTGTGAGATTTTAGTAGATCATTAAGATAATGTTCTCAAATGATTTTATAATCCCTTTAAAATGACTTTGTTAGACTCCAGGCTCGAATTGCATTCATCGTGCGATTTGGGCTTGGGCCAAATAGGCTCGGATATTGGACCAGTTAATAGACCGACATTATCCGTGTGGATAGGCGCTGATGTCAGCAAATGGATAAGCACTATTCTAATGGATAAACATGAAAAGTAAGCAGGTAGATGAGCAGCTGCTGACTCAGCTGCTAAGTTCAGGTTTGCAATGCGTTGAACTACGTGATGAGCCACATGGCGATACGTGTCAGCTACTTGTCATGCTTACTTTCAGCTGCTTTCAACTTATAAATAGGGCTCCCCTACGGTTTTTGATAACCAACTGGTCTGAAATGTTTTTGGCCGGGCCATGCCCTCGGGCGAGCCCAACTTGACGTTTTACGGGCGGGCCAAACTTGACAGTTTCGGGCAGGCCAAGCTCGACGGTTTTGGGCGAGCCAAGCTCGACAGTTTTGGGCGAGCCAAGCTCGACGGTTTTGGGCAGGCCAAGCTCGAAAGTTTCGGGCGGGCCAAGCTCGACGGTTATGGGCGGGCCCTACCCAGATAACAACTTGTATAGGAAAATATCAGTTTAGTACTTGATATTTTCCATGATATACATTATGGGCCAATGGTGGAAACGAAGTTACGATCCGTTAGAACGTGATCGTAACTCGACCAGCAATTCACGAGAGCTGATCAAGACCAGTGGATTTAGAGACATGTGATGTAATCGCTTCAACACGTAAGTACAGTTTAATTAATATCATTTAATTAAATGGGATTCGGGCGTAATTAATTAATAATTACGTCCCAATCCCCCAAGAGACTTAAAATTTTGAATACCGGTCGAAAAGACAAAAAGGACGGGGCAGTGGAATAATCGACTAGTAAGTCGTTTAATATTACAAAAATAACATAAAATAATTTTCAGACAGTTAATGAAATTGCTAAGTAAACATTTTCACATCTAATCAATCGTCCACATACAACAGATTCAACGGGAAACAATATTCCCAAAATACAAATGACACTTCTTAAAATTCGAAAATTTTCATGAATGTAGAGACTACAAAATATTATCAACAATACTAACAAGTGTCTATTGATTATATTAATAATTAATCAGATTTCAAGTTCTAATATTAAAAAATCTAACAACATGAAAATTTTGTTTGGAAAAATTAGTCACAAGATGTTTCAAATCTGCATTAAAAAGATGATATTCGCAATAATATTATAATATCCATCCAGCCGAAAACAAGGAAGGGAAGAAAATGGCAGAAGAGTAATTTACACTGTAGTAGATACAGACAAAAAATAATAGGAAATCCAGGACAACGTTTCTTCCATTATTTTTTTTTATTTGGTGTTATTATTCACGAATATTTATCATTTTTGTACCCAACATCCAAAATTATGAAACAATTGTCCATGTTGGACAATCGAGATTAAATTCCGGTTATTGAACCAATAGCCGGGATTTTATCCCAGTTAAACCAATAGCTGGGATCTTATCCCGCCTACCAGTTGTAAAAATCAATAGCCGGTATTTAATCTCGATTGTCCAACATGGACACTTGTTTCATAATTTTAGATGTTAAGTACCAAAATGATAAATATTTGTGAATAGTAACACCAAATAAAAAAAAATTCCTCCATTGCTCGCCTCGCAATAATACGATAATAGATTTTTTTTTGAAATGAGAGGCAAAGCCCCAGGGATAAATTAAAATTTCAAACCGAAGTTACAACAAAGTGAGGAATCGAAACATCGTGTCATCGTTAATATCTCGTAAAAAATAAGCCCTTTTTAGATGTGATAGCCGATTCGGTAATAGATCTTTGAATATTATACAAGTGACTAGGGGTGAGCATTCGGATAATCCGAATCCGAATTATCCGAATTGCACACTATCCGAACTATCCGAATCGTCTATTTCTCTATCCGAATCCGAATTCGAATAGTAAATTATCCGAGTTCGAATATCCGAACTTTTTTCGGATTCGGACTCGGATAATCCGAACTATCCGAAAAACAAAAAACAACCTGTCATCCAAGAAAATTTAACCACCAAATACAAATGACCTGTCATCCGACAAACAGAAGCAATATATTACATCCATCAAAAACGAATAATTTTATCTAAAATAACAAGCATTCATATGACATAACAAATTTCCTCCAGTTAATAAAATTGCCAAAGTCGGCAAGTTAAAATTGTCCAGCCAAAAACGAGAAAACGATTCATATATAGCAGATTCAACTTGCCCCAAAAATATAAATGACACTTGTTAAAATACTTTTATCTAAAATAACAAGCATTCAGATAACAATTTTATCAATTTTTCCATTTCAAAATCATTAAAAATTTAATAATATTAAAAATAAATTAGTAATATATTTATTTATCACATTTTAAAAATTATTAAAAATTCAAATTTAGACTATGCAATCCTAGATGAAAAAAACCCATACAGTATTCAAAAAGAAAGGAAAAAGGTAAAAAAAACTTAATTTCGGTATAACAAACCCAGACAAAAAAATAATAGAAAACCAATAGTTAGGCTTCTTCCCCGCCAACTTTTAAACCGGGGCGCCAAAACCCTAGAATCTCCCGCCCCAGTCCACTCCACACCTTTTAATTCCCCCAATTCCTCACTTCTTTCACCAAATCTCCAAAATGAGAACTCCTCACATCTCCACTCCCCCGGTGCTTCTCCCGCTCGCCAACAAGAAGCAGCGCGGCAGTTACAATTGCGGCCGATGTGGCCTCCCCAAGAAAGGCCACGTGTGTCCCGACTCCTCCTCCTCCGCCTCCCCCGTCCCGCCGCCGCCTCCTCCTCCTCCTCCTCCCTCGCCTCCGCCTCCCAGACACTCCTCCCACCTCCGCCGCGCTCTCTCTTTTGACGACGATGACTGTACCCCGCTTGAGCCGGAGACCGTGCTTGAGACGGAAGATCCGTGGGAGTCCGGGTATGCCGCCTGCATTTGGGAGGTGCTCCGGAGGCTGCCACCGACCGGGTTGGCGGCTGCGTCCGGGGTCTGCCGGGAGTGGAGGGACACCGCCCGAAGGCTGTGGCGTGCGACCGAGGAGCTTAAGCTGAGGGTTCCGAAACGGGCCCAGCTCGGGTTTGTGGGATCTGTTATCCAGAAGTGTCCCGGGCTTGTCAAGCTTAGCCTCAGTATGGAGAGGTTGGGGGCCAGATCTAGGGTTTCTTGATTACTTTGACCAATTTTATATGGATATTTTCTTGTTTTATGACTTTTTGTTTGTGTTATTTTGGCAGTGACGTGGATGCGACCATTTTGGCTTGTATCGCTTTCTCATGTCCGAATCTGGAGTCCATGGAGATTACCACCTATGGTGATGCAGTCAATCGGATCACTGGGTATGACTTACTGTCTTTCGATGTTTCTGTTGAGACAACGTGTTCAGATCCATGCTCTTATCTGGTCTAATGCACTTTGGGATCGTCCACGGTTGATGATATATGCTATTTGGCTTGACTGGTTGTTGTTTCCTATAATTTGTCTGTCCATTTTGTTGATCATGTGCATATTCCCGTGGTGTGTTTGAGACAATGTGTTTAGATCTGAGGTTTTATCTGTTCTAATGTACTTTGAGAGCATCTGTGGTTTATCTTATATGCTATTTGGCTTGACTGGTTGTTGAATCAATCTGTTGCTGGGTTGTAGCTAATGGGAATCTGTGTGTTTAAAACGATAATTCCTTTGCTTGTTATATTGCTGGATCTTTTTCTTGCGGATCTGGTTCAATGATGCTCATGACTTTTTTTACTGTTTGTGATTGGAACTGATTAATGGTTTTGGTCTGACAGTGATGAATTAGGACGTTTTGTTGCTGATAAGCGTTGCCTTACGAGCCTTAAGATGGAGGGCTGCTCAAATCTTGGGGGTTTTGTCCTAAGTTCTTCAAGTCTTTGGACACTTTCATTATCTGAACTCTTCTCCTTGTCTAAGATGGTAAACATTGATTTTATTTGTACTCATTTGTTGAGTGGTATAACCCCAACCTACATAGCTTTCATATGTTACAGATCCAATATCAGTTGTAGCCTTTGTTTATGTCCCACACATGCTAATTGTTCGTTGAATCTGTTGGTGCAAATTTATATTATGTTCTTCCAGTAATGGTGTTTTACCTTTTGTAGGTCTTCAACTGTCCCAACTTGAAGGAGATATCCATGAATTTCACTGACCAAGAAAATGACTCTACTGATCTTGTAGCTGCTATGGACAGTTTGGGAAGGTTATGTCCCAAGTTGCAAAGCATACATGTCGCTTCCCAAAGGCTTTCTCATGCTGCCGTTTTGGCTCTTACTGCTGCGAATTTGAGGTTTGTCATAGTGCTTGATTGCTTGCCTAAGGCATCCAAAATACAAATCTCCATGTGATTATCATGTATGCAAATGAGCTGCAACATATAATGCTCATTTTGCAGAGGCCTGCGGATGCTTTCTCTTGTTCTTGGTGCTGAAATTAGTGATGCCTCTGTTGCTGCCATTGCTTCTAGCTTTTCCAAATTGGAATATCTTGATCTCAGCGGGTATGTTTCTGCTTAAACTTTCACTGCTGTGTAATTTATTGACGGTCCATTTAGCTGATGGCTTGATTCTATTATCTCATTTCAGGTCGAGCATCAGCGATAGTGGTATTGGAATGATTTGCAATTCACTTCCAGGAACATTGTTAAAACTGTTAATTGCTCTATGTCCCAACATCACTTCAAGTAATTTCATTCTCAAGCTACTTCTCTATCAAGCTGGATGCTCTCTTTCATGTGCACTCTAGTTGAATGCATATTAAGCTTCCTTTGGTGGTATCATTCAGGTGGAATCCAATTTGCGACTGCCCAACTGCCACTTCTTGAACTTATGGACTGCGGGCTGACACTATGCGAGCCAAGTTCTGAAAATCAGGTCTCTGATGATAGTGATGATGTTGAATTGCCGGCAAACTACAGAAACAAGATGCACCTAATATACCAAAAACTCATCATAAAACATGCCCGGTTGAAGAAGCTCAGCTTATGGGGGTGCTCTGGTTTAGATGTGAGACCCTTTCTGATCTAGATCAAACTTTTCTCTTTTATGCCCTCTGGCTCTTATTCTGTGTGCACTTGATTACAGGCTCTGTATTTAAACTGCCCACACCTCAATGATATCAATCTTAATTCCTGCAAAAACTTGCATCCAGGTAGTTTTTTGCTTGTGGCTTACTATTAATCTTGCTTGATATCTTTATTTCATCTTGTTCTTCTGTTGATGTAACCATTAATCTCCATTCTCTGGTTTGCAGAGAGATTGGTACTTCATTGTCCTAGATTGGAAACAGTGGATGCCTCTGGGTGTCACAAGTTGCTGATCAGAGCACTCCAGAGTCAGGTGACTAGTCATTGTGCTTGCCTTGACAAATAATTTGAAGCACATAATTTCTGCTCATTTAGTAATGCGTTGAGAACATTTGTTGGATTACAGTAACCTTGAAGTAAAAAAGTCTGAGGATCTAGATATATTCCTAGTCTTCTCTCAATTTGGGAAACGTTCTTGCAGGTATGTGATGACTTTGAGTCTATGGAATATGGTTTCCAAACTAAACGTTTACCTGATGGCTCAAAGAGAATACGCCTCTCGCCTTCACCTGGTCAGCAGGCAAGTTGATTACATCCATCGATCCGGTCTTTCAATTTTGATTTTCAGCCATCTCCATATCTTTGACAATGTTGATCACCTTTTCTAATTTTGGCTCAAGTTCTCTCCGATTTCTCTGGTTCGGCTCTTGCTTACATTTTACTTTGCCATCATTGCAGTTGTTTGATGAAGATCGCCTCAAACGGAGGAGGATGAGTGCTCAACCATGTAATGTTATTGTAGACTCTAACAATTAGCCCCGTCCAAGATCGGGTCGCTGTACACACCTGGTGGACATCTCCTTCCATTGTCAAGCTAATACTGATGCTTCTTGACTCAACTTAAAATTTACTAGCCATTCTTGCAAGAGGTTCGTGAGATAAACCTACCTTGTAGACTTAGCCTTTGTCCCAATGTAATTGTCAATTATGATTTTTAGTTCCAGAATACTGAGTGACAATTCCGAGCTCTGTACTTGGTTCACTATCTGAATAAAGACTTGGTCTTGCATATTTAAGTTCTCAGTTACCAAATAGTCATCAACTTTTTAACGCGTACTAGATATTTATAGCTCTCCAAGCTCATGCTAGCGCGTGGCAATGCTTTACATTTTGGACAGTAAGTATATGATTTTTTGTTTAATCAACTAAGTGATATTTGAGTTGAAACAAAATTTAATTAGCGGCGTAATTTTTTTTATCTAAAGTTTTTCTAGATAATTTCGTTGCTGGTGAGATTGCGAGCTTGATTATTCAATGGCACTATTGGTTGAAGTTTTGTTTACAACCTATGAAATCACATCTGTTCTAAAGAAAAAAGAATCTTTCGTTTTTAGTCTTTTTTTGAGGAAAATGAAAATATATTAGCTTTTAGTTTGTAGAACTCCAAGCCATTTTTTTGGTGGCCATCTTGTAATAAAGCGGTGACAATTTTGTCTTTATTTCTGTCCGATGACGATAGTATTACGGAAGGGATCCCCATTGAACTTGATACTTCTGGAAAACAAAAATCATGAGTCATCTTAGTTGGTTGGCTGTTTGTCAATCATAGTTTGGGGGTTCTTTTAGTTAGTTTATTTTAATTTTCTATGTTAAATTTTTGGTTGAGACAAATGGAAGTGGAAAACTAGTAGTTAGACCATCCGCATTGGTGCCTCTGCTACAGTGCACGCCATGGGCGTTACGTCAGCTGCGCTCTTGCTCTCAGTTTTCAGCTCACAGTGGTGTCTTCGCTACAGTGTCACGCCCTGGGCGTCACGTCCGCTTTTTTATCAGCTCAGTTTTTTTAAAATTCAGCTAATTGTATCAAACTCGAGTATTTTTTCGCGTTTATTTCAAAAATGCTAAATTTAATATCGAAGTGCAAAATTTTACGAAATAGAAATTTTATTAAATTCAAAATATATTACATAAACGATTAGAAGCAAATTATATATTTTAAAATATAAATTGCATAATTCTTATAATAATTATATTTTAGTGTAAGGATTTAGGGTAAGGGTTTATAATCATCAATCTATATTTAGTCAAAATCTTATGAATCATAGACTAATTACATTAAATTACAGTTTGTTACATCAAATTACATAATTGTATTAGTGTATAGTTAGGAATAGGGTAAGGGTTAGGCTAAGGGTTAGATTATTTAGGATTTATGGTTTAGGTTATCAAAGGTTTATGGTTTAAGGGTTAGGTTATCAAATAATATATAAATTACATAAAATACATAATTCATATCAAATTACATACAAATTATATAAAAGTACATAATTTACATCAAATTACATACAAATTACGTAATTTACATTAAATTATATACAAATTACATAAAAATACATAATTTATATCAAATTACATAATTTATCTCAAATGTCATAATTTAAACAATACAAATGAGATTATTGTACTAAACTAATTTTATAAAATTATGTAAAACTTAAAAAATATATATATTTCAAACATAATATTGCAAAATTGTAAAAATAATTTTTTTACAATTTTTTTAATCCAAAAAGTCCAGTTATTTGGATTCAAAAATTTGTATAAAATTATCAAAAATAATTTAAAAAAATTCGAATTAAAAAGTTGGAAATGATAAAAATAATTTTTCACATTTTTTTCCTAATTGTTTCCTAATTTTTTTTATTTAAAAAAATTTTTAAAAATATAATATTGCCCTGGGTGACGTGGCCCAATCAGAGTGGGCCACGTCGCCCGGGGCACGACGACCCTATCAGGGCGAGGCGCCAATCCGAAGGTGACACGTGGCGGGGCGGGGCGGTGCGGGTGGTCTTACCTTATTACTTGTTTACCATTTTCTGGTATAGCTTTCGATATGTTTTGAAGTTAGAATAATGGGAAGGTAGCTTGGTGAATTTGTGGTAATTTCTATTGTTCAAATTTTGTGTACAAATGGTCATATCGAGTTTATAATTTTCTACCACTCGTTAATTGTGACGCTAACTTTAATAAATTATGTAATTAACATATATGTTTAAAGAGTTGTGACGTGCAATTATCGTTCGATACCCCATAATCCATATCGAAGTGATATAAATTTAGTCCCAGTTAGTACCCTAACATTGTCCCTGGAGAAATAGAGATGCAGCAAATTTCGTATATATTAACATTTAAAGAATACTATATGGTAATTTCATCATTGTCATATATATTAACATTTAAAGAATACTATATGTTGATGTTGGTAATTGTTTGACGATGAGATTGATTTCTATTTTTCCGTTTAAATTTTTTGTTATAGCACTGAAAAATATTCAAAATATAAAATATTTATACAGAATAAAAAAATACAACCATATATATAAAAATTCGATTAACTTTAGATTATTCGGTACAATGATTTCAATTTTTATCATTCGATACAATGATTTTAATTTTTTTCATTTCACGATATTACGAAATCTATGTCAAATTATGTTTCTGTATTATTTAGAAAATTCAACAGTGTTAAATAATCAATTATAACAGCTTCCATCATGCAACATAACTCATAACATATTATGAGACATCTAACAAAACTGTATTCCTATGAAATTGTATCAAAAGATGCACAAAGTGACATTGTGTCCATAGTCATGAATTCAAACAAAAATAAAAATAAAAAGTCAACTCACATCAATATCAAATTTATGCGCAACGAAAATCCAAATGTGTTCGCTAGGCGCTGAGAGTCCGACACAGGGTCTCACCAATCCGCGTAAGCTGCATCTAAGTGTGTTCGTGTTCCTTCCTCTCGCTCACTCACATAGACTAGTAGTTTCCTCGGTCCAGTCACTTTCTCCTCCTTAGGGCGAGGCTCGGGCAGCCGAGTCGAGTACCCGAACCTAGCGTGACCCATTCGACCACACCATGACAAAGCTCGTAGAGAAACAACTCCACCACCTTTTTCATATACTCATGAATACTACCAGTATCACTCACTATAGGGTTTCTGAGGTTGCGTTCCACACTAGTACAAGAAGTCGTACCCATCGTAGCATTGCCTTTCCAAATGTTTTATTGGTTTTATTGGTTCTAGTTCCACAATTACAATAAATAAAAAACCAAAAAATCAAAACAGGTATTACCCTATACATGTCAGACAATATACTGTTAACCGCGTAAACAGGAAGAAGAACGAAGCCTATCGGTTGTGATATGGTTGTGAAAACATGTCACACTGCAAGATATTGACATCCCCCCTGGTTCGCAGGTCTCCGGATGGTCTGCACCTCTAGAAGTTGCCCGTTTCCTGACAGTGATTCTCCTCCATGTGCCACCGCCAAATCCTCATCAGCTCAGTTCAGCCATGTCTTTGATGCTCGTTTCCAACGATCCGGGTCAATCTTAACACTGGCGATTTCTCAAGGAGCTTCAGGAAGTAGCAAACTGAAAAACTCAACTAGCAATTGGAATGTATAAGACGCGGCTACCTAATAAGTGATAAAAAAAGTGAAAGGTAAGTTTCGCATAACTAAAACTGAAGCGACAGCAGGCTGTCTTCTTTCCTTTTCGAACAACTAGACTGAATTAGCAAGGAAATAATACAAAAAGTTTCTGAGCAAACCTTGGAGCATCAGCCCTTGGGTTTCACAATATTTTAAAGCTACCTTAATTTCTCTTCAGACTATTTCAGTCAAGAAAACAACAAACATACGTAAATGGTATGGTTATTTTCTGTCGTTATACCTTAAGCAGCTAACAAATTAGACACCTGCCGAAGCTTTGGCCTCATGATCCTTTGACCCCTGAATCGAACAGCAATTCCTGTTAGACATCAAACAAGATCCAACAAGAAGACAGTGACTTAGTTATTGCGGCTGAAAAAGATCACAGTTATTTAAGAACCTCAGCTGGAGGGCCTTCTCTAATCTTTCGTGTGGGAGTCCTCATGGTGACAAGCTCTTCAGCTGTTGTGGGATGTATACCCACTGTGGCATCAAAGTCAGCCTTGGTCAATCCTGCTTTGACAGCAACCGCAAACCCCTACAGAATGTGCACATCAATGTCAGCTGTAGAACTGGTTAGGCATGAGTGCCAACTAAAACAGAGAAAGACCTGCACGATTTCTGGTGAATCTTCCCCGCACATGTGCAGTCCCAAAACTTTGTTAGTCTTTGCAGAGACTATAAGCTTCATGAAAACACGATCAGGGAGCCCAGAAATGGTAGCCTTCAAAGGCTTGAAGTTTGCCGTGTAGACATCAACATCACCAAATTCTTTTACAGCCTGAAAATGTTTCTAAAATGAGGCATAAAGCTCATTATCAGCTGACGCAAATAACAAATAAAAATTACCTGCTCTTCTGTGAGACCAACATTTCCGATGGGAGGCTGAGAAAATACAGCAGCTGGAATAGCTCTGAGAAAATCAATAATGTACATTAGCTAATATTTAACAATAAGCATTAGCATATTCCCCTAAAAATATCGTTTCACATCCATTGGGAATGAACTGAGAAACAGAGGAAAGATTCAAAACTTGGTAATCTAGCCATATGCATAACTCTTCGTTTATCATCATCAGTAAG
The DNA here is from genome assembly GCA_012979155.1 of Hypericum perforatum. NCBI lineage: Eukaryota > Viridiplantae > Streptophyta > Magnoliopsida > Malpighiales > Hypericaceae > Hypericum > Hypericum perforatum. The sequence continues at coordinate 51,123 of SOPF01028660.1, forward strand.
TGGAACCTTTGAAAACTGTAGTATTTATCACTAAATTATACGGCAATTCTTTTATAGTCCCCGTCTATTCCATCATAACCACTGAGCTAGTAAATCAGTTTTGCACCACATATCCCTCAGCTCGGTATTAACTCCATAAATCCACAATAAAGAGAAAAATGATGTGGCTGTCCTTCCATAGAATGCCAATTACTAGACATCAGCATACTCTGCAGTAAAAAAGGCCAGAAAGCGGAGACGATATAAGACAATCTCTGTGCGTTACTCCGGAAATCATTACACATAACACCTGACATTACAAATTAGATGGGTAGTAGACACACACCTATTTTCAATTTATTTTTAAACTTATTTTCTTTAATTTCGGAGGTGGTGTTATTTCGCGCCACACTGACTACAAATGCATTTGTACAAATCAAAGAACAATAACCACAGAAAGAACAGCCAAATAGTTTAGCGATCAAAACTGTTTTTACCCATTTAATAGATTGGTTTTAATGTACTACCAACTCTTTCCTCTTCAGAATTCCTAGTTACTTGTTCACACTGTAATATTCATCTAACTGTGAACGGTTCACAAAGTTGATATCCAAAGTATGCCCCTCCAGTTTTATCAATGTTGTATCCTACATCTCTGTCCACAGCACATATTTCATTTAAGTGAAATAAAAACATTATTTTCACGAAAGAATAAACAGTCTTGTTGTCCACACTGCATTTGAACTGTTGAAATCTCAAAATCACTAATAGCCAAATAGGAGGAAGTGTCTTAACAAACATAAACACTCGAAAGACAGTCAAACAAGCACCTGAAAGCGGAGTACTTTCGATGCTTAACTTTAAGCAAAATAGACAGCACAAATACTAGAATGCTACTTATTTACCTATACTCCGGTATTGTTGGTTCATTTAAAAACAGAGTTTTTGCAACCGCCGCTCCTTCCATCAAAGCAACTGGAGTCAAATTCACCCTATCTGTAACATCCCCCACTGCCCAAATCGAAGGAACTGAGGTTCTTGAGTATTCATCAACCTTGGATGGAGAGTAGATAATTAGGACAAATACATGTCAAAATAATCGCCATGACATGTAACAGGAACTCAAGAAGATCAAGGTAGTACCTCTATTGCTCCATTTTTCGCCAATTTCACTCCAACCTCCTCCAATCCCAAGTTCTGAAACAGTTTTCAATGACATTTCGTCTACACAATTTGAATGGATTCTACCAAGGATTAAAAAATTGAACATAAATCCAAAAGAAACCAAGAAGAATTAAAACCTTGGTGTTGGGCTTTCGTCCAGTGGCAAACATTACATGGGAAAATCCTCCAACAGTTCCTTTATTGGTCTTCAGAGTCAGAGAACCATCAGGGGACTTAATGATAGCCTGCGGAGATTCCTCGGTATGAAACTCAATTCCCCTCACTGACATCTGCTCTTGAACGAAATCTCTAATCTACCAGTATATAAAACCAAAGTCATCATACAGGCAAAAACAAACAGAGAATATACGTCACCGCAACAAGTCAATGAATAACCACTGTCCATAATCACCTCTTCATCAAATCCCCTCAACACCTTCTTCTGCCGAATAAAGACATGAACTTGGCTTGCCAGCCCATTGAAGATGCCAGCGAACTCCACCGCAATGTACCCACCACCAACAATAGCAATCTTGTCCGGCTTGGTAGGCAGATCAAGCGCAGCATCTGAATCAATGGCATACTCTTTCCCCGGAATATCCGGGATAAAGGGCCTTCCCCCAACTGAAATCAGTATATTTCTTGCCGTAATTATCTTGCCGTCAATGTCCACAGTATGAGGGTCCAGTACCTACATATACAACACTAGATGAACAACCGAAACACCCACTAAATCGAACTCTGCACCCGAGCCACAACGGTACCTTCCCCCGGCCTTCGATGAGGGTTACACCAGCATTTTTGAGGATGTTCTTGTAAATGCCAGTAAGCCGCTGCAGCTCGGCGTTCTTGTTGGCAATTAGCGTAGCCCAGTCGGGCTTCGGCTCAGCCTCATACCTCCACCCGTAACCCCCGCTCTGCTCGAATTCGTGCAAGAATTTCGACGCGTACACTAGAAGCTTCTTCGGGACACAACCACGGAGCACGCACCTGCAACATAACCCGAAAAACTCATCAAATACGCCAATAATTACCACAAAAATTAGTCAAACAAGAAGAAGAAGGAAGACACCCACGTGCCGCCCACGCCGCCAGTGGAATCGGAGGAGATGGTGGAGAAAGGGAGCTCGCAGACGGCGACGGAGGCGCCGAAGTTGGCGGCGAAGCGGGATGCTCGGACGCCGCCGGAGCCGGCGCCTATGGTGAAGAGGTCGTAGTCGTACTGAGCGGCGCCGTTCCCGGAGGCCCGGGAGGCGAAGACGGAGTAGCGGCGGGGGAGGAGGAGAGAGAGACGAGAAGAAGAATTAGAAGAGATGATGGGTTTAGGGGTTAGGGTTTTGGGACGGAGAGAATTGGGAATTGGGAGGCTTCGGTGGAGGAAAGTGTGGAGGGTCGGGGAGGTGAGCTTCGGGGTCGGAGCTCCCGCCATTTGAAGTTGGGGAGTGCGTGTTGGTGTGGTGTGGCTGCGCGAGAGGTTGTTATTATATCATATCGTCGTCCTTCGGGTCGGACCAAAATAAAATTTGGATTTGATCATCTTAGACAATTATAATTTGTACTCTACTACTTGAATAGTATTTTTTTTTTTTACATAAATAGTCTCAAGTATAATTAAATCAATCTTTTTTAAAAAATAAAGAATAATCTAAAGATATTTTAAGAGCAAGATAACGATTTTTCATATATTTTTCAGATTTGTTTTGACTGATAATTTATAACCAATATTTTCTTGATTATATTCTTTATGGTATTTATGGTAAAAAAAAATTTCAATTAATGGAATGTCAATTGGAAAAATATATGCCAATTTTTCCAAGTGGAGTGACCACAGTATCAAAATAGACTTTTATCAATATTTTTTATAAATCAAATTCGAATTGTAATTATATAAGCTTAAATTCAAATGGTGATCTGTGAGTAACTATTTCATAATACGTGTCAAGTTTCATAGTAATTGTTAGAAAAGACAAATTAGTAGGATATATTCCAATTTGCGAATTAATACTATATATTGCTCAAAAGTTGACACATTACTATCCTAGTTGGCTTCATATGGAAACTAGTGGATGGATATTTGTTGGAGTCCAATAATTGCATCGTGGCTTTCTAACTCCGAGTTTCTCAGACATGTACTTGGATGATTCGGAAGACATTATCTCACTTCGGTGTATCTGTTTGATTAACTGAGTTAGAGAAGTTTTTGCTCTTGTTTTCTACCAAAACAATAAACCAGATGATTGTAGAAGCATGTGAATTGAGTAATAGAATGCAAATAAAATCAACAGTGCAAGACATCCTCATTGGCCGACTGACATGCATATCGAGAAGCAAATATTGTTTTGTCGTAGATTACGTAACCATTTTTTTCTTTCCCCAGACCATTAGGCCCAAGCAATCTAGATGAACCACCATCTAAAGCTAGACAGCATTTATTGCCGGACATCATATATGTTGCTTTCCCTAAGTCTGTTGTAATAGTTTAGGCATTTTCATAATATACTGTATAATTATTGTAAAATGATCTTCTTTAAAATAATTTTTTCAAATTGGTCTTGAACTTAAAATTATTGTAAACATTTGATCATTTTTCTTAATAATAAAATAAATTAGCGATAAATTTTAGTTCCAATTTGTGCATAAAGTAATATTTTTTTTATAAATACATTTATTTTTCATACTTTACAAACTCAAAAAATATTTTAAAATAATATTTTATATTAAACTTTCTTATTTGACAAATTTTACATCATCATATATTTTAATTAATTTTTAAATAATTTTTGTGATCACCTTTTAATAAAATATCTCCTATGAATATAGTATTTGAATATCATTATAAATTAAAATTTATAATTTGAATATAAAAATAATTTTTATTATTTACATATTTACTATTTACAAATTATTTTAATATTTTTCGAACAAATATAAAATTCTCTTATGTAATAACTTTTCAAAAATGATATTTTTTCCAATCCCATTACCAAAGCACGAGAACATAAAACAGAACGTAGCGACAACAAGATCAATGGAGAAAGAGATGAGCAAAGTATATTCAACATTTTACATCTCTCCGTCGTTCACATGGAATTTCGCAGTCGAGACAAGAAAAGAGAAATGGTAATTTGGGTCAGAGGGACATCCCAGACTCCTCGTCCTCGTCAAGGCCGGAGGTGTACACAGTGTAAAGAGACCAAATGAGACCAAACACACCCAACAGGATCCAACCAAGGAGGTTGTTGCTGAGACCGAAGGGGAGTCCTGTTCCTTCAGTGCTCATTCTCTCGTCCACCAAAGCCATCGCCGGGCTCGACATTGTCGCTGCCGACACGGCTGCGAGGAGTGAAGCTCCCATGCCGGCCTTGCTGGTTTGGCTCTCGCCGTTTGAACCCTTTGTTCCCATCGAACAGCTCACTCTGAACCCGCTCCTTCCCATTGTTGGCAACCCTGAAACCAACATTTTCTTACCATTATTTTATCTTACATATCTTTTTGAATAACTAAAATTTCGAACAAATTCAAGATTCGATACCAAGTCAAATCTTCACCATTTCTTAGTATTTATACACTTTCCATGTCTCAGACATAAACTAGTGGTTAAACCAAACATGCAGGTGATTTACAATACTTGCTAGTCAGAAATAAAACTTAATAAACCAAATATGCAAGTAAAATGTTTTCTAGACCAAAACAAACACCAGAAATATTTTCCCTTTTCGTGAATAAAAAAAATTTGGCTTAATTAGGGTGCAAACAACTTCCCCTGGCAAAATTTTGGGAAGTCAATTGTCGACAGAAGATGAACTAATCAACAGCACCTTAAACACTGGTTTTTAAATCACAACCACTAAACATAAACTATGATCTATTAAGCCAACTCCTTATTGATAGTGAATTATTATTTTACTATCTACCCGTCACAAGTAGTTGGTACAAGTAATAAAACATTTTAGAATGAAAAGAAATCTTAACTTTAAATTTTGTTAATAGTCTGACAATTCTCGACTCAGAACAATCGGGAGAGTGAGATGTATTTACCTAGGACGGGGGAGGATGAGAGGCATTTGTGTGGGACAGGTGCGCGAATGATGGAAGAGGTTGCGGTGGCAGCAGAGAGGGTAGCCATCTTTTTTTTTTTTACTCAATTCGGAAGAAAATGGATTCGGAATTTGCTCAAGTTAGTAAAAGTATATCAGTGGAGTTTGTTGCCCAAGGAAGAAGTACCACCACGCAAAGGTTGATCACACAAGGCGTCATGGATAGATCGGTAGCCCCTCATTTGATATCCGATATCCAAACAAGCCCAACCATGTCATTCCACGTGTTCCATAATCCACAGATTTTTTTTGGGTGAATGCATAATCCACGGGGTCGGGGCGGATTTGGTTTTGGTGATAGATAATTGTACAACATGTAACTAATAATATTATAATTGAGAGACTAAAAATAGTATAATATTGTGACTTAACAATATCACATCATGTAACTAAAATTCTTGTGATGCAATGATACAATACGTGACACACATTCGTAATTAATATCATAAAATGGTACGATATAAGACTAATAATATTACAACACGCAAAAAATAATACCACAACATGTTTAAATTCTCCTAGGCAATCTTTGATATTAAAAATTTGTCATCTCATGCCGACGAACCTGAAAAAATTATTCAAGCCTTGTTGCTGGGGACCAGTAGCACTCGATTCGGACTCATAATCCAGATAGATACTGCCTTGAGAATGTGGATACGGACTGAATTTAGGGAATATTACCTTTAGGATTTCTTGACTGCGTCCGCGAGACGGTATTTCTGATCCGAATGAAGACTAAGTTAAAATGCATATTAGAGAGCAATAGTACATTTCTCTCTCTTCGTAACCAATACTGGCAGTTGCAATATCCTTCCAGGTTCGAACCATTTACAAGAAACTAGTAACAAGGCGAACGAACTATCCCTCCACAGACTTATTCGTATCCAGTTGATACAGCTCCTAAAGAATGAAGATTTACTAGCTAAGTGTAACAAAATGGGTTATACAAAATGTTGTATTTGCTCTATAACAAGAATTGAGAAATGTTGTGTGAGCTAAGGATACCGATCTGTGTCAGCTGATACCATTCACGGGTGGATGTTGCACTGCTGTAGATAAGGATGATTATAATCGATGTGCATGTTCCAGTAACTCTTGTAACTCGCGTTGGCAATATCCAACCACGGTTTCCTGACCCCGTTGTAGTGTAGCACCGCTCCCTTCTCGATCTCATCTGGGTCGGCGCCTGACTCGTCGCCTAGTCCAAGGACGTGCCATCTCTTGTCCAGAGCAACAGTTTGGTTGTAGAATACAGCCAAGCTTAATGCCAAGCTCTCATCTTGCCACAAGGGCTTCTTGGAACCCTAAAAACAAGGCAGAATGCATATTAAAGTTCAGCAGTCATGTGCTCACGGAAATCGGAAAGTCTTTCTCGTTGCAATGCAGAAAACACCCCCGAAATCCAGCAACCATCTCTTGCAACAAAATGTGAAGAGTTCAAGATTCCAATACCACTTAGGTGCACCAATCTTTGAACTGAACAAGTCTAGGTGTGACATAATATAAAAACAACCATGAAAATTACCAGGTTAAATGGTTCTAAACAAGGACATTGACGTAGACCTAACCAACCTACATCGAGGGAATGTTGACCACGATTTACCTAATGCTGATTTAACTGACATATTCTGAGGGAAATAATGAGCATGATTAAACAATTCATCAATGTCATCTCTACAGCATATAAAAAGCCAACCAATTTTAAAACAAAGCATATCCTGCTCAAAGCAAAATTGCAATGAACTTACCAACTCAATGTATTTATGGTGCAGATCACTCAAATTGTGTATTCTCCACTGCTGCAAATCAATCAAGTTCATCCCAGATGCCCATGTGCATGCATTGGCATCAAAGCTCTTTGCTACAAATGGCTCTGAGAAATTGAAAATCCAATCCATTTTACGAAATGAGAGTTTGTTTTCATGGCAAGTTTCCACTGCTCCATTTACTTTGCCCCTCATATTAACATACCAAAGTCCAGTTAGATCCCTTCGAACGACCACATCATGATCAAAGAGCACAACCTTGTTCAGCTTTGAGAAAACATCAGGTAGATAAAAGCGAAGATGATTTAATGCAGAACTATGTCTCGGGACATGCAAGCTGTGCTTCCAGGAAGAATCATGTTTCGCAAACAATTTTTCAAACTCTTGAATGCTCTGGATCTGAATTGCGGCTTTTCCAGGAGGGAAAAGTAAGAACCACATTCTAAAGGCTGGAAGGTTAAGGGAATCTGTAACTACATGGAAAAAAATCCGCTCTGGATTCTGCCAAGACAAAAAGAGACATCAATCAGCCCTCTGCACTTCTGCCAAATTAAGTTGAGACAAGACAACTAGAGACATTTTCCACAACCAAAAAGGCTACAACGAAAATAATGTGCCATCTCTGTGTATGCTACAAATATCATTAAGCTAGAATCCACCAGTAAGTAAAACAATAATCCAAGCTGCAACACCCTGCTGATACCAGGTGAGAAGTAAATTTTTTTCCTACAAAAGCTAAAAGATTCAGGCAAGATGAGAAGCCAGTTTCTTGCCCAGCGGAACAAACGGTATTCAGAAAGTAACATTAATATACAATTCGTTGAACCAGAAAGAACAGCACAATGCAAGAGAGGCAGCGGTGAAATTACCATGGCAGAGGAGACAGTGGAATTCACAACCACTGCAGAGGCCAGCAAATTGTCAGACACAACAGCATAATGAAAGAGACTTGGGTCATGCACTCCTTGCTGGTCTGGGACCTTTCTACGCTCTAATGGAAGGGAGAAGTACTCAGTTGTCAGCCGCATCGAAAGGCAGTGAAGGCCTTTTGGCGTGGTCCTTCCAGCAAGCTCAAGAAGAAATTTCTTTTCGTTCTTATGTGCTTGAAGCTGTTCTATAGCCTTAGAATTTAGAGTCCGAAGCTTTGAATCCAGGGCTGTGCAGTCAGGGACCAGATGTTGGGCTTTCCTCAATGTACTGTCCATTGCTCTTCTTTTCTGCGAGGCACTGCAAGTTGTCTATCTACTCAGAACTCAAATAACCTTCCTCTTTCTCATAAAAAAAACTCCTCACACAAAACAATTCTAGTAAATTCTCAAACTCATCTAGGAATACAAATGTAAGATCAATAACCAAATCACATATATGTGCATTTGCAAGATAGGAGAAAGGAAGATTACCTCCTTGACAAATCTGAGTCTTTGGAGGCTTTTCCCATCGCTCGTTCTAAATCTTTAATTCGTTGTTGTATCTCTTTAACCAAGCGAGTGTTACTGGCCACCGATGGCATGCTCAAAAAAATCCTAGCTCTGACCAGTTGATCTATCATCTCTTTTAGATTCACATCTAAAGCGCCCTTTCGTATTGGCACCTTCTCATGATGTGAAACTGCTTCCAGATTAGATCGTCCCTGGGAATTGAAATATATAACATACTTGATCATTTCAAATAATAGCTCACAGGAGTTTTGAAACTAATTCGCAATGATTTTCAAACTCTAGATTGTCACTTAGGTACGAGCTTCGCAATATTAGCAATCAATCAAAAATCATAAGAGCTGAAATCTATAAGAGAATAAATATTGTATCAGGGAAAAAAGTAGGCACTTTTTTCTTTTATCTCATAATTGCTGCAAAATATTTCCAGTCTGCTAATTTTCCCATATTGGTGTAGCAAGACACTTAAACAGCAAATGTCCACGGATTGACAGGTGCAAAACGACTGCACACCTTTTGCTCCTACTCCTACCCCAGCAGGCTTCGACCTAGAAGCCTGCGGCGAACAACTTGCCAGTATACCTTGTTAACTCTATTTCACGGGAAAAAAATATCAGGAAATGAAAAAACCAATGTGACCCAAACCACCAGAGAATCCCCAGGTGTCAAATACTTGGGACCTGAATAATGTGATGTGTCAACTTTGCTGCCTGCCAATTAAGCGATTACTCACAATGGACAACACCTCAGCTTTAACCTACTATCAGAGAGTAGCTAGTGCAGTTCAAGCACTCTCACTCTAAAGGAGGGTCTTATACGCATATCTAGTGTGGAGAAAAAGGGAAACGAAAATTGGCACAAAATTAACTCCACTTGTTGCTTATTCCAAATTTTCACTTATTACAGAGTAAGACACTTGACATAGTAGTTCTTTTCGGTATGATTATACTAGCAAGACTGAGATCTTAGCTAGGCCGATACACAGAAATCGGAAAGTCATTGTTCAAACATGCAGTTGCTTACCTTTTCAATTGACTCTTTCACTGTTTTTTCCTGCTGAATCACCCTAAATTCTTCCTTGGCTGGTTTTATCACCTGATTTTCTCCCTTCACTGCTTTTTCATGCTGAATCACCCGCGTATCTTCCTTTACCACAGAATCAGTACCTGAAACAATAAACTAAAATTTGAAAACTCTTCCACAAACATTCATGTACTACCAGTTGAAGTCATAAGATGAACGAACCATTCTGCTGAGTAGGATTAACAGCGGATTCAAAATCTTCAGAAGACTGCAAATGGAGATCACGGTCCACTGTTCTTCTAGATAGGTCAGCATCATCGCTAACGTTGGAGGATCCATAACTAACTAAAGATAGCAAATCCTCGTCCTGATAGACAAGCTGGTTTGGCTCTTTCAACCCTTCACCTTCTGCCTGAACC
>SOPF01028660.1:61016-75810 GCA_012979155.1 Hypericum perforatum
GAACCAGAAACCCCACACTTTGAACCACACCAGTAAAGCAAAAAAAGAACGAATAGAAAAACTGCGAAAAGAGGAAGTTAAATCTCACCTCCTCCATTGAATTGAGACGCATGGACTCAGTCCGATATTTCTGCAAGATTAAAAAACATCAATCAGGGTTCAAAACACTACATTGATCATTCCGAAACCAAAACCGAAGAAAAAAAACGCTATGTTGATTTTCGACTGACGTTAACCAATGTAAAGGTAATGCTTAAACCAATACTCGAGCGAATAAGAACAGGAAACTTACAATGGTAGACAAATCCTCGACGAACTCCTTCCTACCTGGAAAACAACAACATTATTCCAAAAACAGGATGAAATGAAAAAATCAACATTACCTATAATTTACACAGAAATAGAAAGAGGCGAGGACGGGGAAGTACGAACCATGCCGGGTTAAAAGTTTGAGCCTACTGGAGAGGAAGAAGATAGGCGCGAAGACGGTGAAGGAGAGGAAACAGAGGATCAATATCCTCTGCCATTTACGCGATTTCTTCATCGATCAAACCCTAGGATCGGACCTCGCGCGCATTCCCCGATCCGAAGAGAGCTAAGCTAGGGTTTCGAGGGGAGAGAGTATTGTTGTCTGTGTTTCTATATTAGGGAAGGATGGAAGGAAGGAAGAGAAAGAGAGGGCGGTAGAGTGAGTTGTGTTTGTTTCTGTATTGGGAAAGTTTCTAATCAATCTTTATATGTTTCTGGGTTTTGTTTAAAATAAATAAATAGTAAATAGTAAATGGTTTTTTTTTGTCGTTATTGAGTTTTTTATTATTATTTGGAAGTGCTTCTTGATTGGAGATCTGAGGAAATGATTGATATTAAAAAAAGATAAAAAGGTGAGAGTGATGATTGGACGGAAAGGATGGATTGGGACGGTTTTGGTGCTTGTGTTGCCTGCATTATAAACCGCATTACCTACTTGTGTTTATTTATTTATTTTTTTTTGGTCTTGTCTCTTTCTATTTTTCTGGTGAGGACGGATTATGTGCTTTCGATATAGGTCGGTAGCATCAATTTAGATTTTTGGATCGTTGATCTACGATTAGGATTGACGCATTGAGTATTTTCTAGAATGCTTAACTTTTCTAGAATGCATTGATTATTTTTTAATGGTGTTTTTATTCGATAAGCAGTTTCTATAGTTAAGAATATTTCTATAATTTTCATCTTCTGTATAATCAGAGATATCATTAATTACAATTATATTTTTGATTATGTAATTATGTTACTACTAGGTATCAACATAGTGTATCACTCAAAACTCAACATCTAAAATGTGTATTAGGAAAACGACATCACACCCGCGAACTCACTCACAGCTATTCTATTTTTGCTTTGTCTTATTGCTAATGCATCACTGAATATGGGTTCTTTTCTAGTATACCATTGGAATTAATATTCTTTTGTTTCATCTTGGTAGTGAAACATCATTTGATGTAGTTAAAACAACCGAAGTTTGTCCTATCTAAAAAGAAAACCCTCTCCTTGGTGCTAGATCTTGATCCAATTACTGAACATAGTTCCGTAAGGTTTGTATAAAAACAATCTCGGCTTCCCAAATACACTTGTTTGTCCTCCTCCTCCTCCAGGATTTTTTGAAATATCTCTTCCTCACCCCGCTCTCTCTCTCTCTCAAAAGAAAATACAAGTCTTTCTTATTCTTAGTGTTGACAACGTTCTCTCTGTTACCTCAAAGACCCTCTTTTATGATCGATGATCTTTTTTCCATAATAAGTATTTTTGGAATATATCACACCCTCCCTTCCCATTAAAAGTTCGCGAGCTGCTGCAACGTTGTTGTTGCACCAGCAAGGTATGACGATGTTTATGGCCGAACGAGAGCCATCGCATAAAACTGTAGATTTATAATCCCTTTCCATTGCCATCCTTCAAAGTAAAACAGAAAGAATCCCACATTGCCAGACCGCAAACCACATCTTCGACAAATGAGTGATATGTTTATAATATACTGGCAATTGAATCATGATAACAGACTAAATGCTAGCTTACCTCGGATCCAGGAAGATTTTATTAGAATTTTCAATCATATAATGGATATGGTAAAGCCCTTTTGTTTGGATTGGATACTAACCAGATATTGTACTGGCAAGGGAAAATGTTGACCTTAGTAACACAACAAGAATAGACCAGGTGGCCTGAGGCTGTCCAAGCATTCCTTTATTACAGGCAACAACCAACAGAATATTAGCAGGCGTCAAGATCCCTGCATGGAGGAGGTTTTGGCTCACCGAGCAAGGTAGTGTTTCCTCCTTCTGGTCCAGACATAATCCGCTTCGGGTTTTGTGTGCCAGGCTGAAATTAGTAGCAAGTTGATAGCAATTATGAGTACTAAACAACTGGAGAAGAAGAGATACACAGGAATCATCTACTCAGTCGACTTACAGGCAGCTTCTCCCCTCTTCTTAGCATCTCAACAATCTCAACAACACGATTTGGAGTAACATCTTCCTGTGCCATGCAAAAGAGGTCCAATTAACATCATTAGCTCTTTCTATTTTGAACAATCATTTGAAATCATTTTCTGAGAGAGAACCAAAAAAACTAACATAATAGTTGTAAGTATATCCTTCAGACCCATTTGAGTAATCCGCAACTGTAATCATGGGAGCATTTACACAACTACCCTGCAAAAATATGCAACAGTGGGTATCATATAATGCTAAATACAAATAAAACATAAGACAGTATTTTCCTCCGACTTTCTACAAATGACTAACAGCCCTGTCGGCTGTTGAACCCAATATACTGATTGGCTTCAATAGGACTTGGCGTAATTAGTATCAGTTATAGGTCTCCATTACAGCAATTTCATGAAGCCATCAAAATAGAAGTAGACTTTATTTAACAGTCTCATGTTTAACCTTGGGCATATAGATGACAAATCCATCACATGTGAGAATAATGCTGCAATTCATGCAGCCAAAATATACAGAAAACAGACACTTGAAAGAAATCAGTCTTCTCCTGCCTTAAAATTGGAAATTGAGCTTGTCATAACTGATTACTTGGCTCCAGCAAAAGCATGTACTTCAGTCCAGCTACTCCTAGTAAGCAAAACAGTGTACCTTCAATTTAATAGATGCATCCATAAAGGTGATGAGACACTTACCATGCATTCCATTTCTCCAACAGAGAAAAGACCATCTTTTGTTACTTCTGCACATTATATTAGTGTACTCCGGTTAAAATTCTTTGACAAGAACCAGAATCTATGTTTCTTCCAGATCAGAATCAGAAGCAGATATATGCAGCTTTAGACCTCACCATTTCGTTTCACTCCCAAGTGCTTCAGTAATGCATCCTCAATTTCTCTAGAACCACGAATCATACAAGGAGTTGTGCCACATACCAAAAGATGGTACTTGCCTACCTGAAACAATACAACAAGGAAAACAGCAAATCAGCAAATATAACCAACTGATTGAATTGAGTAGTGAAATGTGGATTAAACTTACTGGTTGTCGGTTGAACATAGAATAGAATGTTGCAACTTCATACACACGAATTGGAGCAACGCCAATGATCTTGGCCACCTGAATCATTGCAAACTTGTGATTCGCATGTTCATAACATTGTACAATAGTTTACATTCATGTTATTTTCTGCTCTTTTAGCAAAGAGCTAAATAAACCAGATTTTGGCACTGCACTCACAACTTCCAAAGACGAAAGAAAGCATGCAACAATGGGAAAGAGAACTCCTTAACAATTGAATGGATCAATCACTTATATCTCAACATAAATGCGAGGGGCAACAGAAATGCAAGAGGTATTGTTTCACAAATGCCAGATTTGAAGCTGTTTGACAACAAAGGGCTAAACTGAGATCAAGTATAACATGAACATCATTATTCATTAGCGATCTAACATTTACCAAATTGGTTGACACCAACGAGAAACTGACTAATAATTGATAGAAAGTCCCCCCTGGTATAAGCCAGAGCTTGTCGAATCAATGGAATAGGAAAAGAGAGTACAACCAATATCAACTTTTAACTTCTCGTCAAAACGTAAAAGCAGATATGATCTGTTTGAAAACGGAATAGGATAGAAGAAAATTGAAAATCTTAGACTCAACAGTCTTGAGCAACGGTAAGGTGAGATTCAACAGATCATTAGCATCAATAGATGGAAAATAATGCAAAAATAGCAGAGAAGACCACTGAAAATCTATACAGAACTCGAAGAGGTCAAAAAAATTTGTAAACTGAAACAAATGTCACGGTATAAACTTTAACCAACCAGAAAAATCTAACATGTGAACGTTGATGAATCAACACTAATGTGAAAAACATACCAGAAGGACCATGTCAAACATAAGAATAAAGTTCTAGGTTATCGAAACAATCCACATGATGAGTCCAAGTCATGAATCCACAAAATCATTGACTACCTCCTTGAAAGACCAAGAAATGTCAATACTACCTTAGTCTATCGTACAATATAAAAAATTTGGGCATGATTACCAGGACAAATTCAAATGCAAAATCAACTACCAGCAACCACTCACGAACTAATTGAACTGTGCTACATAATAATTCTCTGGTTCTTGGTCAATCATAATTCTTTTCAGAATCGATTGCACTTTCAGTCAGTACAATGTTATTTGGTTCTTCTCACTTACTTCATTCATTGCAGAAACAGGGATCCAGCCTCCATGCTGCTGCTGGGCAAGATCAAGCAGAGGAATAACAGCTGATTGCTTGTAGTTGGATGGATAGTGAGATATAATTTCTTTGGCCTAAAATGGGAAATAGCAAACATTTAGAACATTTTGATATAGTTTCTTCAGGTAACGTTGCCAAGTGAACTCAAGTGTATTTGATAAAAAGATTGCTAAAGGCTAACATTGTTCTGGTAAGCAATTCAACTCCCTTATGATTGGCTAGCAGTTCAGGTATATGAGTGTTTCACATGGAAGTTGAGTTATTCCCTCAACGTACATTACCCCTCGATACAAAGAAATCGAAGCAACTCATCATGAAACATGTTCACATATCACTACTCTCTTGTATAAATAATCAATGAAATATATGTCATAGGCTACCTCAACCTCTCATGGAGAAGAAATCTGGCCGAGTAACAAGAACAGATGAGTGTTCCAATGTCTTGTAGGCTTTAATACATCACAGAAGAAAACGACCAAATGCTGGATTATTGAACGATTAAATGGCCATTCAAAAGATTGTCCGAACAAACAAAGAATATCCCTAGCAAGAAACCACCCAGTTGCACAAAATTTCACTGCTAGTGATGCTTAAAAACAGTTATCAACACTCGGTACAAGTCAACTAGTACATGCTTCATAGATAACAACTAACAGCCGATGAATTGACAGAAAATACGAGTCCTGCCAAGAAAGTCGTCCCCCAATAGAAAACCCGATTGCGAAATGCTGCTCAAACAATCTCTTAAATATTCAGAAGAGAATCTGACGAAATGCCAAAACGAATTCTCTTGGGACGGTACCTTCTCCAAGTTGGATTTGCTGAACTCCCAGGGAATGTCGGGTTTGTTTTCGGGAGAATCAATGTGCTGAAGCCACCAAAAAAAAAATAAAAAAATCCATCGATTCAAAACCGGTCAAAGGAGAAACGAACCCAACCGAAAGAGAGCGAGCATATGATTGATATCAACTCACATAGTTTAGGGCAGTGGACAAGGATCGAGAAATCTGCGAAATGGAAAAAAATAAATAGAAAATTCAATTACATCTCCGAAATTCATCAGCAAGGTAGAGCGAGCGAGACAATTAGAGAGAGATAGAGAGAGGTGTGAATGTCTCACCGGAGCACAGAACGCTCGACGGATTTCGACGGCGCGCGCCGCCGCCAGACGAGCCAGCATCGTTCCGGAGAGGGTGGAGCTACGAGGCTAGGGTCGGGTTTCCGTCGCGCTGGGTGATTGGTACGGACCCGAGGCTTGGAGGCGTGAGCCGCGTGACCGAGCTATTAGTTAAGTGGCTGGCTTCTTTTATTTTCTTAGCGTTGTTTTACTTTTTCTTTTTATTTTCCTTTTTTTTCGGAAGGTGAATTTCGAGGTGTTGTTCAGTAATCCCGTGGATCAGGTGATGGTCAACGGGATGAGCTATAGTCTGCTGTAGAATTGTTAGTCGGTGAATTAGTAATTTTCGTTTACCAAAACTGCTAATTGTAATTAAGGTTATAAATTGTCTCCGTAATCATTATGCTCCCGATAACTGTTATGCCCCGAGAAAATGCGGGCAACATGATAAGTATCATGAGCTGATTTATTTGTAAGAAAAATGTTCAAAATATTTAATATCAAATAAGTACTTAAATATTCATTATCGAAAAATTTGTACTGTCACACACACTCATATTGGTTGTTTTACATGTGGTACATACTCCTGGCGTCTGTCGATATTTGTTTTCTACTAATTTTTTTACAGACCATGATTAAGGGATGGAAATTGCAAGCTTATTTAATTTGATTTTAATATAGCTTGTACATGTTTTTATACTAAATGGTGGTGATTCTTCGTTCATTTTCCAAATCATTGGACGTTTATATCAACAACAAGACCAAAAATGATGGATTAAAGCCAGGGAGAACAACGTTGTTTGATTACCAATAATTTTTGTGATTATCCTACCAAGTTAGACTTGTTCACTCGTCGAATTTTCTCATGAGAAAGACAACCAATAAGCCACTTGAAAAACTACGAAAATGAATAAGAGACATTTTGTCAATTAGACACAACCCTTGTCTTAAAGGCATTGTTGCAACCCGACATGTTGACACAACCGAAACGAGGAATGTTTTTTATTTGGTGTTACTATTCACACCAAATTACCATTTTAGTGCTCCAGGATGAACATTATAGAAATGGTGTTCGTCGGGAATTTTTCCCGTCTACCGAGCCAATAGATGGGTTTTTATCCCGTCTATACCGGTAGACATTTTTTTTCATCAACTGGTAGACAGGTTAAAAACCCGTCTATTGGCTCGGTAGACAATTTAAAACGAAGACACCCCCCAACAGACGAACCCTAAACACAATCCCTCCTCTCTCTGGAAACCTTCACGCGGTCGACAGACGAGATTTAAAGCCGCCGCACCACCCCGCCCGACCAATCGCCGCCTCGGCCGCCCATCGCCCCTTTAGGTTAGTAATGGATATCATAGGTTATTATTTACTTAATTTTTATAATTTTGTTAATTGATTATAGTTTTATTGATTGATTAGATTTGTTAATTAGAGTTTTTGTTGATTGATTAGAGTTGTTATTAGAGTTTTGTTGATTGATGTGATAATTTAATTTTTTAGTGAAATGGTTAATTAGGTTAGATTACGCGATATGGTTAATTTAGTTATTAATTTGGTAAAGAGAAATGGTTAATTTTGGTTGTTAATTTGGTTGTTATTTTGGTTATTAATTTGGTTGTTAATTGGTTGTTAATTATGGTTAATTATCTTCTTAATTTGGATAATTTTGTTATGGAAAATAGTTAATTATATTGTTAATTTGGTTAATCAAAATGGTAAATTTAGTTAATAAGGTAACGCGATTTAGTGAACCTATTTTTTTTAATTGCCCCATCGTACTTCACTCCAATTCGCACAGTTTGCCGAGACATTTTACTACATAAATAGTATTTAAAAAATGTTCACACAAGTAGCATAAAATATCAACTCCTAAGTAATTCAACCGCACCATTTCGACCATTGATCAAAAAACTATAAATAGTGTTTATACAAAAGGTTCAACTAGTCTAAATTACAAAATAACAATTTTTTTGCAAATTAACTTAATAAAACAACCACCATTCGATTTCGAGTTTCAAAGTTCAACATTATGGGTAATTAATAACGACAGTTCAACAAATGAAAACTAACAACAACCAATATTGATCAATTATCAAGTTTCACTATTCACTATTATCGATAATTAACTACACTAATCTTTCTTAATTTACGTCATTAATAACAACGGTTCAACAAATCAAAGCCAATATACGAGTTTTTAACCTGTCTACTAGTTGATGAAAAAAAACCGTCTACTGATATAGATGGGATAAAATCACGTCTATTGGCTCGGTAGATGGAAAAAATTTCCGACGAACACCATTTCCATAATTTTCCCCTTGGGGCACTAAAATGGTAATTTGGTGTGAATAGTAATACCAAATAAAAAAAAATCCCGAAACGAACCACAAGGCTTTTGAGCCCCAAAATATATGTTATTTTTTCATATGATAGATAGAGAGATTTGTGTAAAATTCAATGTAAATGTAGATTCAACTTATTTACTCGTGGAATATTGATGTTTCGATAAACCATCATTCTTTCCTTTTTCGAAAATTAATACATTTTTATTCGTGTGTCACATTTTTTATCAACTTAACATATGATACTTCAAACTTTTTTATCCTTTAGACGAACTCTCTTGAAAAAAATACTAATATCATAAGGTAATTTATTGGTAAAAAAAACACATTGTCTTTGGATCCATCAATGAACTTACCCATCTAGCCATGGTCGATACTTCCAATTGCTTCAAGCAAAAGCTTAGATTCCTCCGCTGAAACCATACCACGATTCACCTACTATATATATTATACCCCAACAATACTTCCCAAATGTATCTATCACCACCACCCCACCTTCTCCTCCCTTAGAACCAACCATCCACCATGGCCTTGGAATTCCCAGAGTGGTTCCCTTCGAACCTGAAGCCTGACGACGCGAGCCCGCAGTGGCTAAACAAGGGAGACAACGCCTGGCAGCTCACCGCGGCCACGCTCGTGGGACTCCAGAGCGTCCCGGGGCTTGTGATCCTCTACGGGAGCATTGTGAAGAAGAAATGGGCGGTGAACTCCGCCTTCATGGCCCTCTACGCCTTCGCGGCCGTACTTGTTTGCTGGGTCGGATGGGGCTACCGGATGGCCTTCGGAGGCGACTTCATCCACTTCTGGGGCCGCCCGAACGTCGCCTTGGACGAGGCCTACCTCCTCGACCAGGCCTTCATGGGTTACTTGCCGAACGCGACGATGGTTTACTTCCAGTTCGTGTTCGCTGCGATCACGTTGATCCTCGTCGCCGGAGCTTTGCTTGGGAGGATGAACTTCCACGCGTGGATGCTCTTTGTCCCGCTTTGGTTGACTTTCTCTTACACCATCACGGCGTACAGCGTTTGGTATCCCGGCGGTTGGCTGGCTAAGTTGGGGATCATCGACTACTCCGGTGGATATGTCATCCACCTTTCTTCCGGTGTCGCCGGTTTCACCGCGGCTTATTGGGTAACTCGTTACTTTTCCCGTCGATTTATATATGTCTCGTATCATACACGAACAGTTCAAATTGCAAACTGCAACTTGTGTTTTTTTTTCCGTTAGTGTCGTGTTTTTATTAAGTTATTTAACCGTAGCCATGCATGTTTAATCATATATGTGATGGAAACTAGAATTTTATTTTTCTTCGGAAAATGTCGTTGTATGGATATGATAGATTTATGAAACTTTTAAACGTTATCCTACCAAAATAAGATGTGTTTCTAATGCCGATAAAAAAATAACTCGTATAATAATATATAACATCTAGAAAATTGCCAAATAAAATGTGTTCCAAATGAAAATATCAATAATATTATATCTGTGTTTGTTTAGGTTGGGCCGAGGGCAACCAAGGACAGGGAGAGATTCCCGCCAAACAACATAATTCTGATGCTGGCGGGAGCAGGGCTGCTGTGGATGGGGTGGACCGGGTTCAACGGTGGGGATCCGTACACGGTCAGCTCCGACGCATCTCTGGCCGTCCTTAACACCCACGTGTGCACCGCTACCAGCTTGCTGACGTGGCTCATTCTTGATATCATCTTCTTCGGGAAGCCCTCCGTTATTGGAGCCACCCAAGGGATGATCACCGGCTTGGTTTGCATTACCCCAGCTGCAGGTATCACTACCACTTTGTTAAATATGTATGTATATATATAATATATGATTAGGGAGTTTTTTTTATCACTTTGGTACTACTATTCACAATAATTTATCGAAATAGTACTTAAAAAAAACTAAATTGCAGAAAAGATATCTATGGAAGACTGTTTTAAAAAACCCGTCATTCCTAGAAACACAAGCTAAGCTATTTTTTTATAAATAAAAACAGGAGTTGTCCAAGGATGGGCAGCGATTATAATGGGATTACTATCCGGAAGCATCCCATGGTACACCATGATGGTACTCCACAAGAAAGTAGGGTTCCTCAAGCATGTCGACGACACAATGGCTGTCTTCCACACCCACGCCGTGGCCGGAACCTTGGGAGGCCTTCTCACCGGTTTCTTCGCTGAGCCGAAGCTCAACCGCCTCTTCTATGCGGTGCCAGACTGGCAGCATTACATAGGACTCGCTTACGGCCTAGCCAACGGGAAGACCGGCGCAGGGCTGAAGCAGATGGGGATCCAGCTGCTCGGTATCGTGTTCGTGATGGTCCTCAATGTCATAGTCACCAGCGCAATATGCCTCTTGATCAGGCTCGTGGTGCCTCTGAGGCTGTCCGAGGACGAGCTGCAAACGGGTGATGATGCCATCCATGGGGAGGAGGCCTATGCTCTGTGGGGAGACGGTGAGAAGTACGAGTCCAAGCACACTTCAAACTATGCTATTGATGATTTCCCGAAAGGCAGCAGTAAGAAAGGCAGTAAGATTGAGATGGTTTGATTGCAACATGTATGCAGCTACAGAATGAATCATTTCAGGTGTTTCACGTTCTGCAGGTTTCTTGATTCTTTCTTTTTTCGGTCGTTCAATTCGCAAACAGTGTTTTCTGACTTGACTTGATGAAGTCTATTCTGAATGTCGGGTTGGTTCAAACTATGAACTTGGTTTTTTGATGTAGTAATCTTACAGGAGCGAAATAAAGACAAGCTTCCCTTACTCTGCATATTCTTATGATTTTCTTTTACTTTGCAGACCAACTACCTAAATTTAAATTGCACGATCTCGTTCTTCGGACAAACCATCAATTGTTAAAACGATATCAACGAAAATAACAGATAGACAGTGTAATTGAAGAGGCAAACCACACAACCTAAGCAATGAAGGTAGCACTTCTAGGTAAAAGAGAACTAGTAGACCCAGAAGATTAACCTAGGGAGTTAACAACATGAATTCTACCTAAACATGTCCGAGATAACCGACACAAACAATTTGCTAGTCCTACGCAAACACCACCAGAACAAACCTAACCGTCTAACAACAAAGTCCCACAAAACACGAAGAAACACAATTAAAGCTAGCAATGGAGTGCCTAATCTTTGGCGGTCTTGTTGATGAGGGACTTGTGGATGTGAGGGATGACACCACCACCAGCAATGGTTCCCTTGATGAGTGTGTCCAGCTCCTCGTCTCCTCGGATTGCCAGCTGCAGATGCCTTGGTGTGATCCTCTTCACTTTAAGATCCTTGCTAGCATTCCCAGCCAGCTCAAGGACCTCAGCAGTCAGGTACTCGAGGATTGAGGCCAAGTACACGGCTGCAGTGGCCCCAACTCGCCCATGGGACGCGCTCCTCTGCTTCAAATGACGGTGGATACGACCAACAGGAAACTACAAAGCAAGCAGAAACTCAGAAATCGAACCCGATCCCGAATAAGCTAACAAGGGAGGGGATGTATATTTTATTTACTTGAATGCCGGCACGGGAGGACCGGGAAGTGGGTTTCTTCTTGTTCTTGTCCTTGTCACCCTTGTCCTTGTTGGCTGCTGGAGTTTTCGCCGCAATGAGCCCCTTTCCTCCTTTCCCTGCCATTTTCTTCCTCCTAAGTTCTTCTCTTCTGGGAGTATTTCTTTACGCAAAAGAAGTCGAAATTAAAATGCATTAAGCAGAATAAAATTGGAAAAAACGTAAAAAAGAAGACCAACAAGAAAAGAAAATCCCATTATAGACCAAGTTTTTTGTTTCATAAAAAATAATAAAATAAGTTCTTATTACACACTAGCCCAAGAAAAGAAAAATATCAAAATGAGATAGATAAGAGAGAGGGGGAGAGGAGGTACCTAAAAGTGAAGGAGATTTGAATCTGGTAAGGTGGGAGGGAGGAAGAGAGAAGGATAAGATATGAGGGGTTTGAATGATAGAAGATGGAAATTAAGGACAGATTCGAATTTGTACTTCTTTGGGCGGGGAAATTTGGAGGGCAGGTGGCTTTTTTGTTTGATTTGAAAACTTTTAGCCCCGCGTTCATTTGGTTTTAGAAAAATTTTGGTTTAATGCCATATGATTTGTCTACTTTTCGGCGAAGTACTGTATTGTACTGAACAAGTAAATATTCTTAACTGGCATTTGGCATTGAAAAAAATCTTAATCGGTGATTGAAGGTTTAAAAATCTTAATCTTATGTACGCCTTCTTGGATTGAAAATACAAAAATGTAACATCTTTTTAGTAGACCAATTATAGGTGTTTCCTGTTATAGGAATTGATATTGAGTTCATTCAAAACTTCATTTAGAAAATAAATGAACAAAATAAAGAATGGTGTAATTCTAATTAATAATTAGAAAAAAAATGAAATCTCATAGCAATACACTATAGATTTTATGGAGAAAATATTCAAAAATTTCCCAAGTTTAGCGTGATGTAGTATTTTTTTTTGTCCAAATTATGAAATTAACCAAAATATTATTTCCTCATTTAACCGATTATCATATTGTATCCCAGTTCACCGAAAATTGTCTCTCACAAATATATAATAACTCAACAACAACAGTCATTTCGATTCCAATCCCAACATTGTTTTGGCTGAACCAAATATAGCAAAGGTTTGATTTCTCAATAAAAGCAATTGATGTTCCACCAAAGACAGCAAATGCATAACCAAGTCTCAGCGACTGAAGAAACATCATTGAGCTGAAACATCTGCAATTAGCAATGTCCGAAAACCATAACCGGAGTTCTTTGCTTCAGTGGCTTTCCTCATCATCATAACCTCCGTGCACCGTGCCTTGCTTTTCTCATCTGAGCTCTTATATCCCATATTGTCAGAGAGTCATTGGCCTTCATTTCTCTATATATCACAAACTTCATGGTTCTAAAATTCTCCGAATGTAAATGCGCCGATCTGGACTTTGGCATAATTCCATGTAAAAACCCTGTTGAATGATAATGTTCCTCGTCATCAACATTGGAATGAATCGGTATTGACTGGGCTCGAGCAGTGTTAGAGAAGATGATGTCTTGGCTGTTCTCTCTGTCGTCTACATATACCCCGCACTCCTTTATAATACTAATACCATCTTGCGTTTCATCTCTTGAACTGTTCCTCGATCTGCCGTTTGTTACAACACCAAAAAGTTCAACTTCAACCCAACCACGGCGTATTTCAGATTCAACAGCCACATAGTCCTCCGGTGTGAATGCACTAGGTAGATTAAATATCAACACGTAACATGATTTATTGATGAAGAGCCCCTTCCTGAGAACTGCTTTGTAACGACCAACAGAAATGCAAAGCTCAATGGTCAGGTCTTCGTCTGTTGACAGTGCAAAACTGACAGATAATATTGGAAACTCTCCCCTAATCCAGAACGAATAGGATTCTTCATTTGCCTGATGACGAAAGTATCTCGGAATTCTGACTCCAGGAAGAACAACATAAGGGTGCTTCATATCCTATACATAAGCAAACAGCAGTCCAACACGTCAACCTCATACACTAGCACGTGCTATATTCTTTAGTGTACATGAGAGAGGGAGATGTACCTGGATGCTAATGCTCTCTATGTCTGTGGCAGTGTCTGATAAGTTGACTTTTTCAAGGTTTTTTGATTGTGATACTTCAGGGAAGTTCGCGATGCTTCGGCAGCCAGTAAGGTTAAGCAGCTTCAGGGATTCCAAAGCATTTCCTGCTGGGAAATTTTTAAGCTGCACGCAAGATACAGCACTAAAGAGTTGTAGTTTTTTCAGACGCCCAACTGAATCATGAATCTTGACCAAGTTGACGCAGAAGTCAAATCTGAGTTCTACTAACTCTGGCGTCGCGGAAACATCAGGCACTTCTTTCAACCATTTACAATTGTTGATGGTTAAGTACGCCAGATTCTGGAACTTCTGTAGGACAGAAACAAAAAGCCGTTATCAGTGCTTGCAAATATTTACATTTTGGTCTATTTGGTGCTGGGAATGCAAGGACATACCGTAAACTGACGTTCCAGTTGTACTGGATGAACCTGACACGTTATTAGTGCTTGCAGATCTTTACATTTCAGGTCTTTCATCTGTACAGGAAGAATCTTACTCAAATTAAGAACGAGAAGACTGCTCCCTTCAAAGCTGACAGGCAAATTAGATGATGAAGGGTATTCTATCCAGTCAAGTACTCGTAAAGAACTTGGGAGCCATTGCGGAGCACTCGAAAATATTGCTTTCCTAATGATGAGAATCCTAAGATTGACCATGTTGTTCAAAGCCTTTCCATTCCACTGCACTTCTGATAGCTGAGGCATGTTCAGCAGTATGCCTTGTATTTTGCTGGTTCCCTATATAAGAAAAAAGTTGCAATTCATCTGTTGTCACAGTCAAACATAGCTTGCCAGAAATTTTAGGAGTTCCAATTTTGACAAGGCATTTTCAGGATAAAATAGAGTAACAACGACCATATATGTTACACATACCGTATCTCTTGTAAGCACTGAAAGAATATCGTCCTGACAAGCCAATCTACTTCTTTCGCCTGGCTCCCTCTCCGACTCCTGACGGACTATTTCTCT